>JAXCGZ010002110.1:77500-104103 GCA_037179515.1 Halocaridina rubra | reverse complement strand
ATATATATATATATTATGTGTTTCATATATATTATGTGTTTCAAAGCTACCATCTTTCAAATTTCCTACGTTTGCATTAAGAAGCTGATAATAGGAATAGTTACACTAAGGCGGCAATCACTCCCTTGCTGAATTTCTAATCTTGACACTAAACCAGTGATTGAAGAGGTATAGACAGGCAGGTTATATTTAAGTTTTACTGCTTTGCTTTTTTTCTGACAATTTTGGCCACCTTACTAGCTTCTGCTGAGCATGATTACCATGCATAAAATATATGCACTGAAATCTTAATACAACTAACAAAAGAACTTATAACCTTGGAAATAACTTCAGCGACATTGTCAGCTCTGCATATCAATCGGTTTTGAAATGACATGTCTGTAGCTTGACTCTCAAGATTTCGGAATCCATCACTAAAATCTCTAATGGCATCCTCTATGTTTGAGGAGAGGTCATCACAATTAACTGAAAAATATGAAAGAAAAATATTTTCATTTCTTTTGGTCTCCTATTATGGGAAACATCATGTCCTGAGTTACGGACGGAGTTATTAAATACTCAGCAGTGGCACAGTATGAAGTTGAAAATAACAAATCAAAATGAGTACAGCATGATTACTAAGAATTATATTAAAAGAGAAAACGTGTTGATGAGGGAAGGGGTAATTCACGTGTGAAATACTAAGTAGTAAGCATATGGTGACAACAATAAAATCTATAATGAAAATGTAGTAATTTGCAGGAATATTTATGTGATGCAAATTGTGAAGCTTACCACTCATTTGCATATTTTCTCTCCTAGACATTTCTTCAACTACCGATCTCAGTGATGACGTTCCACGGAATCTGTCTCTAGGATTTCTATAGTTCTCCAGTTTGCTAATAATGTCTTGTAATTGATTAACCAACTCTGTCAATACCTTTGTCAGTTCTTTTGCCCTCTGTAATGCATCTGCATCATGCATGCACGAGGCCAATTCTTGAGTGACATTAGCAATTTGATCTTTTATTTTGGTCATATTAATATTAAGGTGATCAAATTTTTCCTTTAGGTCCAAAGGCAAAGGTGAACAGCTATTGAAATATACTTCTGAAACTGGTAGACTAGTGGTCAAATTAGCTGTCCAGTTTGCGTGAGTTATTGCTGATGAATATGTGAGTAGTAGCGATGTACCTAATTCAGAAGTAGATGTAGAAAAAACTGCCTCAGTTGTATTCTCTGTGAAAGGCTGCATACTCTCAGATATACCTGATGTATGACTTAACAAAGATTCAGACGTAGTCTCATTTGCATTGTCTGTATAAAGTGCCATAGTCTCTGATATGACAGCTGTTATATTTGTTGATAAGGAGGATTCACTTGATATAGGATGCATTGTAGAGGTATTTCTTGATGCATCATTCGTTAAAACAAAATATTCAGTAGTAGTTCCCCTATGTCTGAGTGTTGTGGGTCCAGGATAATCAGAAAGAGGTTCCTTGGATGAAGCTTCTGTTACAGTAGATTCTAATGATATTGATGAGAAATCATCCACCACTGTAGAAGTTGCATGATGAACGTTTGAGGTATCATATTGGACTGTTGAGGAAAATGACACTGGCACTGATGTAGTAGCTTCTAAACCAGATGATGCATTGTATGGGTGAGCAGATGTTTTGGATTTTGAGCTCCCTTCTACTGATGTAGCTGGTTCTGTTGTTGTAACAGAGCTATATTGTGATGTTGCATGGTGAACAGGAGAGGTGGTATATTTGAATGTTGGAGAAACTGTTACTGGTGCTGATGTGGTAGTTTCTGAATCACTTGATGCAACAGAGACATATGTTACGGTTATTGATTCAGTTGTTCCTGATACTGATGCAACAGATGTTGGTGATGTAACAGAGGTGGGCTGTGGTGCTGTATGAGGAACAGAAGACAAATCATATTTTAGTGTTGAAGAAAATGTTACTGGCACTGATGCAGAAGTTCCAAATTCAATTATTGTAATGGCTGCAGATGATGATATATTGGTTTGTAGGGTCCCAGATACGACTGTAACTGCTTCTGTTGATTTTGATAGTGAAGTAACTGGTTCTGGTGTAGTAGTTTCAAATTCAGTTGATGTTATGGCTGCAGGTGATGAGGTGTTGAACTGTAGAGTTTCTGATAAGGAAGTGATTGATCCTGGTTCTGAAACAGTGACTTCAGACTTTGTTGTTGAAATAGGTGCAGGTGATGAAGATTTGGATTGCAATGTTCCTGATACTACTGTAGCTGCTTCTGTTGATCCTGATAATGAAGTGACTGGCTCTAATGAAGTAGCTTCAAACTCATTTGTTGTAATGTATGCAGGTGATGAAGTTTTGGATTTTGGTGTTTCTGATACTGATGTGACTGCTTCCACAGATCCTGATATTGATGTGACTAGTTCTGATGTAATACTTTCAAACTCAGTTGCTGTAAAGTTTGCATATGAAGAGGTATTGGAGTGTGGTGTTCCTGATAATGATGAGACTGCTTCCGTTGATTCTGGTACTAAAGTAATTGGTTTTGTAGTAATAGTTTCCAGCTCAGCAGTTGTAATGGGTGCAAGTGATGTGGTTTTGGATTGTGGTGTGTATAATGCTGATGTGATAGTTTCAGTTGATTCTGATACTGAAGTGACAGGTTCTGATGTGGTAGTTTGAAACTTAGTTGTTGAAATGGGTGCTGGTGAATAAGTTCTGGATTGTGGTCTCGATGCTGAAGTGACTGGTTCTAATATAGTAGTTTCAAACTGAGTCATTGTACTGGGTACAAGTGGTGACGGTTTGGATTGTGGTGTTTCTGAAACAGACGTGACTGCTTCTGTTGATATTGATACTGATGTGACTGATTCTGATGTAGAAGTTTCAAACTTAGTTGTTGTACTGTGTGAAGTAGATGAGGTTTTTGATTGTGGTGTTCCAGATACAGATGCGAGAGCTCCTATTGTTCCTGATGTTTTAGTAACTGATTCTGGTGTAGTAGATGTAATCTTAGTAACTGTGCTGCCTACAAGTGATGAGGTTATGGACCGGAGTGTTTCTGAAAATGATGATGCACCTTCTGTTGATAATGACACTGAAATTGTTGTTGTAGTTTCTAATTCAGTTATTGCAATAGTTTCAGGTGATGAGGTTATGGCTTGTGGTGTTCCTGATACTGATGAGAAAGCTTCAGTTGATCCTGATACTGAAGTAACTTGTGTTAATGTAGTGGTTTCCAATTCAGTTGTTGTATTTGGTGCTGGTGATGAGGTTTTTGAGTTTGGTGTTCTTGATACTAATGTGGCTGTTTCTGTTGATCTTGATATTAAAGTTTCTGGTTCAGATGTAGCAGTTTCATATATGGCTGTCATTATTGGTGCAGGCGAAGAAGATTTAGATTGCACTGTTCTCGATACTGATATGTTTGCTTCAGTTGATCCAGATACTAAGGTGATTGATTTTGATGTAGTTGTTTCAAACTCAGGTATTGTACTGGATGCAGGTGATGAAGTTTTGGATTGCGGTGTTTTTGAAACTGATGTGACCTCTTCTGTGGATACTGATAAGGAAGTGGCTGGAATTAATAAACTAGTTTGATACTCAATTGTTGTAATAGTTGCTGGTGATGATGCACTTGATTGTGGTCTTCCTGATACTGATGTGGCTGCTTCTGTTGATTCTGACAGTGAAGTGACAGACTCTGATGTAGTAGCTTCAAATTCAGTTGTTGTAGAGGCAGTAAGTGATGATATTTTTGATTGTGGTGTTCCTGATACTGATGTGACTGTGTCTGGTGATTCTGATACTGATGTGACTGGTTGTGATGTAGTAGTTTCAAAGTCATTTGTTGTAATGGGTGCAGGTGATAAAGGTTTTGATTGTGGTGTTTCTGATATTGATGTGAATGATTTTGTAGATCTAGATGCTGAAGTGACTGATTTTGATGTAGTAGTTGCAAACTCAGTTGTTGTACTGATTGGAAATGATGGCAGTTTAGATTGTGTTGCTTCTGCTACTGATGTAACAGCTTTTGTTGATCTTAATATTGAAGTGGTTTCTTCTGATGTAATAGTTCCATATTCAGTTGTTGACATGGCTGCAGGAATAGTGGTTTTAAAGGGTGGTGTTCCTGATACTGATGAAACTGCATCTGCTGATCCTGATCCTGAAGTGGCTGTTTCTGATGTAGTGCTTTCAAACTCCGTTGTTGTAATGGGTGGAGGTGATGTGGTTTTGGATTGTGCAGTTTCTGATTCTGATGTGATTGTTTCTATTGATCCTGATACTGATGTAACTGGTTCTGATATAGTAGTTTTAGACTCAGTAGTTTTAATAAGTGCAGGTGATGAGGCTTTGGTTTGTGATGTTACTGATATGAAGGTGAATACTTCTGTTGATTTTGATTCTGAAATATCTGGTTCTAATGTAATAACTTCAAATTCCGTTGTTGTAATGGGTATAGATGAGGAATTATTAAATTTTGATGTCCCTGATACTGAAAATGCTGATGATTTTTTTGAAACTGAAATGACTGGTCTTGAAGTAGTAATTTCATTCTCAGTTGTTGTAATGAGTACAGTTGATTTTTTTTTAGATTCAGGTGTTCTTGAAGTTGATGTGACTGCTTTTGTTGGTATTGATACTGAAGTGACTTTTTCTGAAATAGTACTTTCATACTCAGTTGCTGTAGTGGATGCAGGTGTTGAAGATTTAGACATTATTGTTCCTGATTCTGATGTGAGTGCATCAGTTGATTCTGATATCGAAGTGATTGGTTTTGACATAGTAAGTCCAAACTCAGTTGTTGTAATGGATGCACGTGATGTTTTTTTGGATTGTGGTGTTCCTGATACCGATGTGATTGCTTCTGTTGATCCCAATATCAAAGTTGCTGATTTTGATGAAGTAAGTTCATTCTTAGTTATTGTAATGAGTGCAGGTGAAGAGATATTGAACTGTGGTGTTCCTGATTCTGATGTCGATTCATCTGTTGATCCTAATATTGAGATGACTGGTTGTGATGTAGTAGTTTCAAACTTAGTTGTTGTAATATGATCAGTTGATGAGGTTTTGGACTGTGGTGTTCCTGAAACTGATGTGACTGATTCTGCTGATCCTGATTTTGCTGTGACTTGTTCTGATGTACTAGTTTCAAAATCAGTTGTTCTAATGGGTGTATATAATGATGTTTTGGTTTGTGGTGTCCCTGATGCTAATGTGACTATTTCTGTTGATCTTGATACTGAAGTATCTGGTTCTGATGTAGTGTATTCAAACTTCATTGTTGTAATAAGTGCAGATGAAGAAGTCTTAGATTTTGATGTTCCTGATACCGATGATGCAGCTTCTGTTGATCTCGATATTGAAGTGACTAATTCTGATGTAGTTGTTCTAAACTCAGTTGTTGTATTGAGTGCCTGTGATGAGGTTTTGCTTTGAGGGACTCTTGATTCTGTTGTGACTGTTTCTGTTGAGTATGATACTAAAGTGATTGGCATTGAAGTAGTAGTTTCAAACTCAGGTGTTGAAACTTTGGAGTGTATTGTTCCTGATACTGATGTGAGTGCTTCTGTTGATTCTGATACTGAAATGATTGGTTTTGATACAGTAGGTTCAACCTCAGGTGTTGAAATAAGTGCAGGTGATGTGGTTTTGTATTGAGGTGTTCCTGATTCTGATGTGACTGTTTCTGTGAATTCTGATGATGAAGTTGTTGATTCTGATGTTGTAGTTTTAAATGCAGTTGTTGTTGTAGTAGGTGCTGGTGATGAGGTTTTGTATAGTAGTGTGCCTGACACTGTGGTGAATGTTTCTGTTGATCGTGATAATAAAGTGACTGGTTGTGATGTAGTAGTCTCAAGGTAAATTTCTGTAATGGATGCAATGGATGAGGGTTTGGATAATGGCATTTGTGATACTGATGTGGCATCTTTTGTTGATGCTGATAGTGAAGTGATTGGTTCTGATGTAGTAGTTTCAAATTGAATTGTTGCAATAATTACAGTTGATGAAATTTTAGAATGTGGTAATTTTGATATTGATGTAAATGTTTCTGTTGATCTTGATATTGAAGTCTTTGATTCTGATGTACTAATTTCAAACTCAGGTGTTGTAATGGATGCAGGTAATTCTGTCTTTGATTGTGGTGTTCCTGAAGTTGGTGACAATGTTTCTATTCTTGATACTGTAGAAGATGGTTCTGATGTAGTAGTTTCAAACACAGTTGTTGATATGGGTATATGGGATGTGGTACTGGATTGTGGAGTTGCTGATATTGATGCTGATACTGGTACTGAAGTGAATAGTTCTAATGAAGAAGTTTCAAACTCGGGTGTTGTAATGAGTGCAGCTGTAGATGCTTTTGATTCAGATGTTTTTGATAATAATGTTACTGGTTCTCTTGAGCTTGATAATGAAGATGCAGATTCTGAGGTAGTCCTTTCAAACTCAGATGTTGTACGAAGTGCAGGTGATGAAGCTTTGGATTGTGGTCTTCCTGAAACTAACGTGACTGTTGTTGATGAAGCAGTTTCAAACTCAGTTGTTGTAATAGGTGCTGGTGATGATGCTTTGGATTGTGAAGTTCTTGATTCTGATATGAAAACCTCACTTGACTCTGAGATTGATGTGACTCCTTCTGTTGATCCTGATGATGAAGTGACTGGTTCTGATGGACTAATTGTAAACTCAGTTGTTGAACTGTGTTGAAGTGATGAGATTTTAGAATGCAGTGTACCTGATACTGATGTAAAAACTTTAGTTGATCCTGATACTGAAGTGTCTTCCTCTGGTGTGGTAATTTCAAATTCAGTGGACTTAATGGTTCCAGGTGATGAAGTTCCTGAAAATGATGAGATTGCTTCAGATGATTCTAATAGTGAAGTGCTTGGTTCTGACGTAGTAATTTCAAACTCAGTTGTTGCAATGGGTGCATGTGATGTGGTTTTGGATTGTGGTGTTCCTGATACTGATGTGACCACTTCTGTTGAACCTGAAACTGAAGTGATTGGTTCTGTTGTAGTAGTTTCAAGTTCAGTTGTTGCAATGGGTGCAGGTAATGAAGTTTTGGATTGTGGTGATCCTGATGCAGATGTGGCTGCTTCTGTTGATCTTGAAATTGAAGTGATTAGTTTTGATGTAGTATTTTCAAACTCAGTTGTTCTAATAGGTCCAGTTGATGTGGTTTTGGATTGTGGTGTTCCAGATACTGTTGTGACTGACTCGATTGATCCTGATGCTGAAGTGATTGGTTCATATGTAGTAGTTACAAACTGAGTCGTTGTAATAGTTGCAGGTGATGTGGTTTTGGATTGTGGTGTTCTTGATGTTGATTTGATTACTTCTGTTGATCTTGACACTGAAGTAATTGGTTCTGATACAGTAGTTTCAAATCTATTTGTTGTAATGGGCAGAGGTGAAGATGTTTTGGATTGCGATGTTCTTGATACTGATGTGACTGTTTCTGTTAACCATGATACTGCAGTGAATGGTTCTGATGTAGTAGTCTCATATTTAGGTGCTGTAATGGGTGCTGGTGATGAGGCTTTAGATTGTGGTGTTCCTGATGCTGATGAGACTGCTTCAGTTAATCCTGATATTGCTGTGATTGGTTCTGTTACAGTAGTTTCAAGCTCACTTGTTACAAATGGTGTAATTGATGAGGATTTGAATTGCAGTGTTCCTGATATTGATGTGACTGCATCTGTTGACCCTGACATCGAAGAGATTCGCTCTGATATAGTAGTGTCAAATTTATCTGATATAATAGATGCAGGTGAAGACGTTCTGGATTGTGTTCCTGATACTGATGAGAGAGCTTCAGTTGATTCTGATATTGATGTGACTGGTTCTGCTGCAGTAGCTTCAGGCTCAGTTGTTGTAATGGGTGTGGGAGGTGAGGTTTTAGATTGTGATGTTCTTGATGCAGTTGTAGTTGCATCTGTTGACTTTGATACTGAAGTGATTTGTTGTGATGTAGTAGTTTCGAATTCAATTGTTATAATGAGTGCTGATGATGTGGTTTTGGATTGTGGAATTTCTGATACTTCTGTTGATCTTGATATTGAAGTTGCTGGTTCTAAAGTAGTGTCTTGAAGTTCAGTTGTTGCAATGGATGCAGGTGAAGAGGGTTTAGATTGTGGTTTACTTGAAAGTGATATTACCGATTCCATTGGTCCTGATACTGATATGGTTGGTTCTAATGTAGTAGATTCAAGCTCAATAGTTATAATGGGTGCAGGCAATGTTGTTTTGGATTGGTGTGATCCTGCTATTGATGTGACTACTTCTGTTGATCCTGAAAATGAAGTGATGAGTTTTGAAGTAGTACTTTCAAACTCAGTTGTTCTGATAGGTGCAAGAGATGTCATTTTGAATTGTGGTGTTCCTGATGTTGATATGACTGTGTCTGTTGATCCTGATACTGAAGTGACTGACCTTGATGTAGTAGCTTCAAACTTGCTTGCTGTAATATGAGCACCTGATGAGGCTTTGTATTGTTTTGTTCTTGATACTGATGCGACTGTTTCTATTGATCCTGATGCTGATGTGACTAGTTCTGATTTAGTAGTTTCAGTCTCAATTGTTGTAATGGGTGCAGTTGACGTGGTTTTGGATTGTGGTGTTCCTGATACTGATGTGGCCGCTTCTATTGATCCTGAAAATGAACTGATTTTCTTTGATGTTGTATTTTCAAATTCAGTTGTTCTAATATGTGCAGGCGATGTCGTTTGGGATTGTGGTTTTCCTGCTATTGCGGTGACTGCTTCTGTTGATCCTGACACCAAAGTAACCGGTTCTGATATAGTAGTTTCAAACTCTCTTGTTGTAATATCAGCAGTTGATGAGGCTTTGGATGTTGTTTTTCCTGATACAGATGTGATTGACACTGTTAACCCTGATACTGAAGTGATTGGTTCAGATGTAGTACTTCCGTACTCAGTTGTTGCAATAGCTGCAGATGATGTGGTTTTGGATTGTGGTGTACCTGATGTTGATCTGATAGCGTCTGTTGATAATGATACTGAAGTGCTTTGCTCTGATTTAGTAGTTTCGAATTCAGTTGTTGTAATGGGTGCGTGTGATGTGGTTTCATATTGTGTTGTTCTTGATACTGATGTAACTGTTTCTTTTGATCCTGAAACCGAAGTGATTGCTTCTGATGTAGTAGTTTCAAACTTAGCTATTGTTATGAGAGCAGGTGATGACGGTTTTGACTGTGGTGTTTTTGATATTGATGTTACTGCTTTTGTTGAACCTGATACTGATGTAATTGATTTTGATGTAGTAGTTTTAAACAGAATTGTAATGGGTGCAGGTGATGAGGGTTTGGACTGTGGTGTTTCTGATGTGGACGAGACAAATTCAGTTGATCCAGATACTAATGTGATTTGTTCTGATGCAGTAGTTTCAAGCTCAAGTGCTGTAGTGGGCATAGGTGATGTTATAGATTGTGGTGTTCCTGATACTAATGTGACTTCTTGTGTTGACCCTATTACTGAAGTGAGTGCTTCTGATGTGGTAGTTTCAAACTCAGTTGCTGTAATGAGTGGAGGTGATGTGGTTTTGAATTGTGGTATTTCTGATACTGATGTGACTGGTTCTGTTGATCCTGAAAATGAAGTAATCAGTTTTGATGGAGTAGTTTCAATCTCAGTTGTTCTAATAGGTGCAGGGGATGTCGTTTTGAATAGTGGTGTTCCTGGTGTTGATGTGACTATTTCTGTTGATCCTGATACCGAAGTGATTGGCTCTGATGTAGAAGCTTCAAACTCGCTTGTTATAATATGAGCTGTTGATGAGGTTTTGGACTGTATTGTTCCTGATATTGATGTGACAGCTTTTGTTGATCCTGATACTGAAGTAATTGGTTTTGATGTAATAGTTAGAATCTCATTCGTTGCAATGGGTGCAGATGATGTGGTTTTGGATTGTAGTGTTCCTGATACTGATGTGACTGCTTCTGTTGATCCTGAAAATGAATTGATTGGCTTTTGTGTAGTATTTTCAAATTCAGTTGTTCTAATAGGTCCAACCGATGTAGTTTTGGTTTGTAGTTTTCCTGCTGTTGATGTGACTGATTCTGTTGCTCCTGACCCCAAAGTAACTGGTTCTGATATGGTAGCTTCAAACTCTCTTGTCGTAATATCAGCAATTGATGAGGTTTTAGACGTTGTTTTTCCTGATGCTGATGTGATTGACACTGTTAACCCTGATACTGAAACAACTGGTTCAGATGTAGTAGTTTCATATTTAGTTGTTGCAATAGCTGCAGGTGATGTGGTTTTGGATTGTGGTGTTCCTGATGTTGATCTGATAGCGTCTGTTGATAATGATACTGAAGTGCTTTGTTCTGATGTAGTATTTTCTAATTCAGTTGTTGTAATGGGTGCATTTGATGTGGTTTCAGATTGTGTTATTTCTGATACTGATGTGACTGTTTCTTTTGATCCAGAAAGTGAAGTGATTGCTTCTGATGTAGTAGTTTCAAACTTAGCTTTTGTTATGAGAGCAGGTGATGACGTTTTTGATTGTGGTGTTTTTGATATTGATGTTACTGCTTTCGTTGAACCTGATACTGATGTACTCGATTTTGATGTAGTAGCTTCAAACTGAAATGCTGTAATGGGTGCAGGTGATGAGGGTTTGGATTGTGGTGTTTCTAATATGGACGAGACAACTTTAGTTGATCCAGATACCAAGGTGATTTGTTGTGATGCAGCAGTTTCAAGCTCAAGTGCTGTAATAGGTGTACGTGATGATGTTTTAGATTGTGGTGTTCCTGATACTAATGTGACTTCTTGAGTTGACCCTGATACTGAAGTGAGTGCTTCTGATGTGGCAGTTTCAAACTCAGTTGCTGTAATGATTGGAGGTGACGTGGTTTTGAATTGTGGTATTTTTGATACTGATGTGATTGGTTCTGTTGATCCTGATAATGAAGTGATCAGTTTTGATGTAGTAGTTTCAGTTTCAGTTGTTCTAATAGGTGCAGGGAATGTCGTTTTGAATTGTGGTTTTCCTCGTGATGATGTGACTATTTCTGTTGATCCTGATACCGAAGTGATTGGCTCTGATGTAGAAGCTTCAAACTCACTTGTTATAATATGAGCAGTTGATGAGGATTTGGACTGTATTGTTCCTGATACTGATGTGACTGCTTTTGTTGATCCTGATACTGAAGTAATTGGTTCTGATGTAATAGTTAGAATCTCATTCGTTGCAATGGGTGCAGGTGATGTGGTTTGGGATTGTAGTGTTCCTGATAATGATGTGACTTCTTCTGTTGATCCTGAATATGAAGTGATTAGCTTTGATGTAGTAGTTACAAACTTAGTAGTTTTGATAGGTCCAGGCGATGTTGATTTGGATTGTAGTTTTCCTGATGTTGATATGACTACCTCTGTTGATCTTGATACCGAAGTGGCTGGTTCAGATGTAGTAGTGTCAAACTCACTTGTTACAATATGAGTAGTTAATGAGATATTGGACTGTGGTGTTTTTGATATTGATGTGACTAATTCTGTTGATCCTGATATTGAAGTGATTGATTCATATGTATTATTTTCAAATTCAGTGGTTGCAATAGTTGTAAGTGATGTGTTTTTGGATTGTGGTGTTCCTGATGTTGATTTGTTAGCTTCTGTTGATCCTAATAGTGGAGTGATTGGTTCTGATGTAGTAGTTTCAAATACAATATTTGAACTATGAACACTTGATGAGGTTTTGGATTGTGATGTCTTTGATGCTGATGTGACTGCTTCTATAGATCCTGACACCGAAGTGATTGATTTTGATGTATTAGTTTCAAGCTCAGTTATTATAATGGGTGTAGGTGATGAGGTTTTGGATTGTGATGTTTCTGATGCTGAAGTGAATGTTTTTGTTGTTTTTGGTATTGATGTGACTGGTTCTCCAGATATATCAGTGCTATAATGTGATATGTTATGATGAACAGTCGAGGATTTATGCATTATAGTTTGAGAAGACGATATTGGTAATGTAGTTTCAGTTGCCAAGTCAGTTGATGTAATGGCTTCTGGCAGTCCTGATTCTGAACTGACTTGTTCTGTAGCTGTGAAAGAGGTATAATGAGATGTTGTATGATGTACAGGAGAGGTGTCATATTTTTCTGTCGAAGAAAATGTTACAGGTGCAACTGTAGCTGTTACAGGCACAAATGTAGTAGTTTCAACCACAGTTGATAATATGGATACCTTTTCTGTGGGTTTGGATCCTTTCGTTACTGATCCTAATGTGAGAGTTTTATTTGCTGTAATGGAACTATGCTGTAATGTTGTATGATGAACAACAGAAGTAACATATTTGGTTGTTGAAGAATACGCTGCTGGCAATGATGTAGTCGTTTCTGACTCAGTCGATATAACGGATGCAATTGTTGGTGATTGGAATTCAGTTGCTGCTGATACTAATGTAACTAGTTCTGTTGATGAGACAGAAGTGTGTTGTGATGTTGAATGAGGAACAGAAGTAGTATCATATTTTATGGTTGAAAATAATGATACTGGTGCTAATGTTGTAGTTCCTGACTCAGTTGGTGTAATGAATACATGTGTTGGTGTTTCAGATTCTGAAGTACTTAATACTGAAATGATTTGTTTTGCTGATGTAAATGAGGAATGTTGAGATGTTGTATGTTGAACGGGAGAGGTGTCAATTAAGATGGTAGGGGGAGATGTTACTGGTGGTGATGTAGTAGCTGTTGAGTCACTTGATGTAATGAAAAACTGTGTTGTGGTTTTGGACTGTGGTGTTTCTGATACTGAAGTAGTTAGTTTTACTGATGTAACAGACATATGTTGAGATGTTGTAAGATCATCAGGAGAGGTAATATATTCAAAGGTTGAAGAAAATGGTACCAGTGCTGATGTTGTAGTATTTGATTCAGTAGATAAAATTGATCCATTTGGTGATGAGGCAATGGATTGTAATGTTTCTGTTATTGATGAAGTGATGTTTGATGTATATGGTACTGCTTCTGTTGATATAACAGGTATATGTTGTGATGCATCAGGGAACGATGATGTTACATTTGTAACTGCTTCTTTTGTTGTTTTAGATATAGTATGTGATACATATGTTGCTTCTGCTGAGGCAACAGATGTAGTAAATGTTTTATATGATGTAGGTGAAATAGTCATAGTGACACTGGAAATAGGCTGTAAAGTTGAACTAGAGACAGACTGTGAGGAACTGGAAGCATGTCCTTCTGATGCGATGTAGACAGGTGTTCTTGTTGAAGGTATTTGCTTGGTTGATAATATAGACATAGATGAGAGTGTACTGGAGACTGATTCTGCAGATGTAATAGGAAATGGTATAGTTGTGTATGAAATGGAACTTGCTGAAGTATCAGAGTCAAAAGTTGAAATAGTGGGTAAAATTTCAATTGAAGAGGGCAATGACGTATTTGAGGAAAGCATGGAAGTAATAGGAAGAGAAGGCAGAGTACTTTGTGTTAAATCACCAGTAATAACAGATAATGATTGTATTAGATTTGGTGTTGACTCTGTTGATAAGACAGAAACCGTACTATTGGAAGCACTAGACATACCTGTTGTGCCTGATGCTGGAACTGATGGTGTGAGTGTAGCATAGGGATATGATGACATATCTGAAATATTAAACAATAATTCTGTTGATGTAACAAGGGACATGTTTGATATAGTCTCTGTAGATGCAGCTGATACAGCTGACGATGTGTGAGGCATTAATTCTGTCAGTATTGATGATATAGTTAAAGATGATTCTGATAACAGTTCAGTTGATGTTTTGGACATTGACAATGTTGTACTCGACAGTGATTCTTTTGGTGTATCTGAGGCATTTAATGCTGAGCCTGTTGTTGTGGTCTGACCAGATATGGGTGTACTTGACTTTGTTGTAGTAACCTCAGTTTTTAAAGTTGATTGATTTGCCGATAGCACAGATATGGAAGTGGTAGGTAGCTTTGATTCGGTTCCTGACTCTGTAGTTGATAATTCTGAGTAAGTAATATATCCGCTAGAATATAATGTGGACTCCAAATCTGTTGTAGCTAAGATTGAGGGATATGTTTGGTTTAAGGTTGTGATAGCGGTCTCTGAGGTGATAGGGCTTGATAAGTGTGTGGTGGATGATAAGTTCTGAATTTCACTGCCAGCTGTACTTGAATATGAAAATACAGTTGTATGAAAGTTACTAAAGACCCAACAAACACCCGACTGTGTAGTAACAGGTACTGCTTTAACAACAGCTTTATATGGGCATGGACTGAAGCTATCTAATGTTAGCACAACATGGGATTCTTCCAAAGGACTCTCTACAAAGTCAATCTTTTTAACTTTGAGGTTCGCATTCGTATTTTGGCAATTTATTTCGACAGTATCTCGATTTTCCTTCAGTATTCTCTTAATAGCTTTGGCTTCCTTCTCTAAGTAATCTACTTCATTATATATATTTTGCCAGGAAGAAGATAGATCTATGTTAGGATCTTCGCATATGTTAAGAACTACGTCACCCATAAACAATAACGCATCATGTATATTAGATATGCTCTCCAAGGCATGAATTGCAATATTTCTTACAGCATTGTTTGTACACTGCACAGTTTTGGTTTTGGATCTAATGGTCTTCACTTGCAGCATATTGTGTCTGTATAAGCTGGTCTTATGAGACTGTACACACGAATCCGGGAATATTCCTTCCCTATTAGGCATGCAGAGGTAACATCCGCGAACCCATTCTAAACGATTGCAAAGAACTTTAGCTGGAAAAAAAAATAATGTTACTAAAAAGTAAAATAATTGAAGTTACGAGCATACTAATAACCGTTTACAAATACTATGAACATATTTATCATAAATCAAGGAAGACAATCTGAATTACTGTAGCATTAGCGAAACATGAAATGACCTCTTAAGAAACTAATATTCAAGGAGCAAATTATGTACATAAAAGTTAAGCATTGGAAAGAGCACATGATAATGACTTTCTTATGTTACCATCTCAGACAAAATTATTCTCAGAGATAATATCATTACCTTGTTGACATGTGTTCATAGTTTGCTGAATAACACTTTTAAATGTTATTATCTGTGTGTATCCTTTAATAAAACCTGGAAGGTTTCAATCATTATGATAAAACTAACAATGGGAAATTATTTTCTCATCTTACATAAATTAAGAATTCTTGTGGTTACGTACCAATACATGAAGTAAATATAGATCAATTGTGTGTTGACTTACTAAAACACTGATTCATTGTGCTAATGAAAGAGCTGTTAAGAACTGTGTGATCCTTGCTTACAGCATCCCATGTTGCTCTGTATTCTTTCGTTGTCTTCTCTAGCATGTCAAGTTCCATAGTGTATTGAGGAATGTAATCATATTTTAATAAAGCCATTTCTCTCATCTCCTCTGCATGTGCTAGTGCAAACTGTAGTTGGAAGTGCTGTAAGCGAAGAGTTAGCAGACGTTCGCAAGGCGTCATTGTATCCTCTTGGGATGGTGACATATGTACATCATAAGCATCATGAACTTGACCTACATATGTAAAAAGTTATTATAATAAGTACACTCATACATCAATGAGATTGTGTGAGATGGACATATAAGTATTTCATAAAATGTAAATGAAAGGTAAGATAGGGTTATGTGCCTTAGTATATTCCACAGAGCATCTATATAAATTTATATATATATATATATATATATATATATATATATATATATATATATATATATATATATATATATATATATATATATATATATATATATATATATATATATATATATATATATATATATATATATATATATATATATATATATATATGTATATATATATATATATATATATATATATATATATATATATATATATATATATATATATATATATATATATACATATATATATATATGAATAATTTTTTTTTTTTTTTTTTTACCCCGACCGGGACTCGAACCTAAGACTTATGATTACTAAGTCAAGGCGCTACCACTACACCACAGAAGGTTAAAAGGAACCCAACCTTATAGCTTATATCTGCTATACTTAGGAATGAACGCATTCTATCTGAATGCCACTATGTTCATATTACAGATTCCCCAACCTCACTCGTGGCTTCATTTTAGCATTTAATTCAATTCCCAATCTCATTCGGGCATGAAATATCAAATAAGCACATTATATATGTGAAAACATGAATAATTTTTTTACCCCGACCGGGACTCGAACCTAAGACTTATGATTACTAAGTCAAGGCGCTACCACTACACCACAGAAGGTTAAAAGGAACCCAACCTTATAGCTTATATCTGCTATACTTAGGAATGAACGCATTCTATCTGAATGCCACTATGTTCATATTACAGATTCCCCAACCTCACTCGTGGCTTCATTTTAGCATTTAATTCAATTCCCAATCTCATTCGGGCATGAAATATCAAATAAGCACATTATATATGTGAAAACATGAATAATTTTTTTTACCCCGACCGGGACTCGTACCTAAGACTTATGATTACTAAGTCAAGGCGCTACCACTACACCACAGAAGGTTAAAAGGAACCCAACCTTATAGCTTATATCTGCTATACTTAGGAATGAATGCATTCTATCTGAATGCCACTATGTTCATATTACAGATTCCCCAACCTCACTCGTGGCTTCATTTTAGCATTTAATTCAATTCCCAATCTCATTCGGGCATGAAATACCAAATAAGCACATTATATATGTGAAAACATGAATAATTTTTTTACCCCGATCGGGACTCGAACCTAAGACTTATGATTACTAAGTCAAGGCGCTACCACTACACCACAGAAGGTTAAAAGGAACCCAACCTTATAGCTTATATCTGCTATACTTAGGAATGAACGCATTCTATCTGAATGCCACTATGTTCATATTACAGATTCCCCAACCTCACTCGTGGCTTCATTTTAGCATTTAATTCAATTCCCAATCTCATTCGGGCATGAAATATCAAATAAGCACATTATATATGTGAAAACATGAATAATTTTTTTACCCCGACCGGGACTCGAACCTAAGACTTATGATTACTAAGTCAAGGCGCTACCACTACACCACAGAAGGTTAAAAGGAACCCAACCTTATAGCTTATATCTGCTATACTTAGGAATGAACGCATTCTATCTGAATGCCACTATGTTCATATTACAGATTCCCCAACCTCACTCGTGGCTTCATTTTAGCATTTAATTCAATTCCCAATCTCATTCGGGCATGAATGAACGCATTCTATCTGAATGCCACTATGTTCATATTACAGATTCCCCAACCTCACTCGTGGCTTCATTTTAGCATTTAATTCAATTCCAATCTCATTCGGGCATGAAATATCAAATAAGCACATTATATAAGTCTTAGGTTCGAGTCCCGGTAGGGGTAAAAAAATTATTCATGTTTTCACATATATAATGTGCTTATTTGATATTTCATCCCCGAATGAGATTGGGAATTGAATTAAATGCTAAAGTGAAGCCACGAGTGAGGTTGGGGAATCTGTAATATGAACATAGTGGCATTCAGATAGAATGCGTTCATTCCTAAGTATAGCAGATATAAGCTATAAGGTTGGGTTCCTTTTAACCTTCTGTGGTGTAGTGGTAGCGCCTTGACTTAGTAATCATAAGTCTTAGGTTCGAGTCCCGGTCGGGGTAAAAAAATTATTCATGTTTTCACATATATAATGTGCTTATTTGATATTTCATGCCCGAATGAGATTGGGAATTGAATTAAATGCTAAAATGAAGCCACGAGTGAGGTTGGGGAATCTGTAATATGAACATAGTGGCATTCAGATAGAATGCGTTCATTCCTAAGTATAGCAGATATAAGCTATAAGGTTGGGTTCCTTTTAACCTTCTGTGGTGTAGTGGTAGCGCCTTGACTTAGTAATCATAAGTCTTAGGTTCGAGTCCCGGTCGGGGTAAAAAAATTATTCATGGTTTCACATATATAATGTGCTTATTTGATATTTCATGCCCGAATGAGATTGGGAATTGAATTAAATGCTAAAATGAAGCCACGAGTGAGGTTGGGGAATCTGTAATATGAACATAGTGGCATTCAGATAGAATGCGTTCATTCCTAAGTATAGCAGATATAAGCTATAAGGTTGGGTTCCTTTTAACCTTCTGTGGTGTAGTGGTAGCGCCTTGACTTAGTAATCATAAGTCTTAGGTTCGAGTCCCGGTCGGGGTAAAAAAAAAAAAAAAAAAAAAAAAATTATTCATGTTTTCACATATATAATGTGCTTATTTGATATATATATATATATATATATATATATATATATATATATATATATATATATATATATATATATATATATATATACATATATATATACATATATATATATATATATATATATATATATATATATATATATATATATATATATATATATATATATATATATATATATATATATATATATATATATATATATATATATATATATATATATATATATATATATATATATATATGTATATATATATATATATATATATATATATATATATATATATATATATATATATATATATATATATATATATATATATATATATATATATATATATATATATATATATATATATATATATATATATATATATATATATATATATATATGTGTGTGTGTGTGTGTGTGTGTGTGTGTGTGTGTGTGTGTGTGTGTGTGTGTGTGTGTGTGTGTGTGTGTGTGTTCACAACTAAATCTACAAGGGGTTGCTGAAAAGTTCCTGGCTTTAAGGGTATCGTGAAAGGGTGGAGCTTTTACCTTCACAGGGGTGATAACAAAACTATTTAGAAGATATGCAAAAAAAGCATTGATGGTAGACAATTTATTTTTCTTTTGTTTTGCAGATTTAGCACATGATGATAGCTCCTACAGTGGATTTTGATAAAACTGAAGCATGGGTGGTCATGTAGCTCATCTTCTTGCAAGATAAAAGAGCGTCGGAAATCCATGGCGGGATGAAGGAAATCCTAAAGAAGACTGCCCATCATACTCCACAGTGAAATGCTGGGTGTCAAGATTTAAGACTGGTCATTTCGAGGTCACATATGAACCCCGGTCAGGACTGCAAATTCCGCAACCATAGAAGACTAAGCCAATGCTGTGCACGTCATGAATCTTGAGGATAGCCGGATCAAAATCATCCACAACATTCTAGATATGAGAAAGCTTTCTTCAAACTGGGTGCCGAAATGCCTGAACGCAGATCTGAAGCGTATCTGAGTGACGACATCAAAAGCGATTTTATGACCGGTTTGCAGCGGGAAGGCAGATTTTATGGCTTCTTTAGTCACCATGGATGAAACTTGGCTTTGTCACTATAATCCCCAGAAAAAGCAGCAATCAATTGAATGGTGGCACAGTGGTTCACCGCATCCCAAGAAGCTTCTGACCCAGAATTCAGCAGGAAAGACTCTGGCTTCAGTGATCTGAGACATAGATGGAGTACTCCTCATAAAATACCTGTCAAAGGGTTGCACCATCAACGGAGAATACTACATGTCTCTGGTGGACGAACTTCGTGAAGATTTGAAGCAGAAACGCTGTGGAAAAGTAAGCCGTGGTGTCCTGTTTTTACAGGACAATGCACAAGCACACAAAACACATGAGACTATATGGAAAATACGCTACTTTGGCCTCGAATTAGTAGATCAATTGCCTTGCTCTCCACACTTGGCCACATTCAACTAACAACTCTTTTCACAACTGAAAATACATCTCAAAGGAACAAAATTTCATTCTGATTCGGAAGTGATCGTTCTTACGGAGTGCTTGGTTGGAGGCCCAACCTTCCAAGTTCTTTCTTCAGGGCTTAGAAAAACTGAAGGACCACTGCAATAAGTGTGTGAATATGAGACGGAAACATATTGAATAATATTATAATTAATTTATCCTCCAGTATTTCTTTTACCCCAAACCAGCAACTATGTAGTGCCCCCCTCGTATAACTTGAACAGTAATATATATATATATATATATATATATATATATATATATATATATATATATATATATATATATATATATATATATATATATATATATATATATATATATATGTGTGTGTGTGTGTGTGTTCACAACTAAATCTACAAGGGGTTGCTGAAATATATATATATATATATATATATATATATATATATATATATATATATATATATATATATATATATATATATATATATATATATATATATATATATATATATATATATATATATATATATATATATATATATATATATATATATATATATATATATATATATATATTCTGCATTAATGGGAGCCTTAATAAACTTGCATTCACATCCTATGGTAATATTATCTTCAACACACTTACATCAAAGCTATCTCTCCTTAATTTCTCTCAGATCTTTCCTTGCTCGTTATTTTGTAACCTCAAAGAAAAATTGCAACACAATTTATAACCAATAAAGTTTGTCTCTGTATTTGTTTTATACAACTTCTAGGCCTACAAAATGTCTCTGAAAACATTCCTCAAAGATTTTTGAAAAATTCAACGCACTTTCTCTAAAAATATTTGTAAAACATATAAATATCCCTTACACCGCATCAGCATTCTCACAACATTTATAAAAAAATAAGAATTTTAACATAAAAAAAAGAAAAATCAAAATATAAAGTGTTCCTGACACTACATATGTAAGCTACTCATAAAGTGTTTTAGAATTCAAAAATTTTGTCTTTTGATTTGATTGCAGTCTTTAAAATGACACCATGATCTAGATTAATGACAACTTCTACTTACCATCTTCCAAAGGCGGTTGTGTTGAAAGAAAAGATGCAGAGATGCTTTCCGCCTGAAAGTTGATTAAAAAATTAAAATGAGGTCATAATACCTACTAATTTGTGCAAAAAGTAAGAGGTCTTGTGAAATATATATGAAAGCATAAAGAATATGCATATTTTTTCTGATGAGTAACTTTCAGTTATGCTTACAGAACCATAACATTCCACGCAGTCACCTTTCACCTCTAACAGTGTGCAGACTGGTCTCTCGTAGAAAGTCCACATTCTACGAGCTCCTCACAAAGAAAATTGCGACATATTTAGCCGAAGACGACCTCATGAGTGTATTTTTTTTTATTATACTTAACGAAAATCATTGTGTGTGTGTGTGATTACCTAATTGTGATTACCTAATTGTGTTTACGGGAAAGAGCCCAAAGCTCGTATCTTCCCGTCTCCTGATCGGTTCCATTTTAGACTTAGTGATACTTATCATACCTGTCCTTAAAACTATGGATTGAGATAGCATTAACTACCTCCTCGCTTAGCGAATTCCAATTATCAACTACTCTTACACTGAAAAAGTATTTCCTTACATCCTGCAAATGTGTGTGAATGTGCGTGTGTGAGTGAGTGAAACGGAATATAAGATGAGATCAGATATACTCCAGCGCTTATCTGCGCACAATTCGTTTTAAGTTATCTTCTTGATTTTATTGCATGCTGTTGATTCAACAAATGACATGCCTATAATCATTTACTCATATGTTTACAATTCACATATTTAAATTCATACAAACATGAACTGGCCTTTTTGCGTACATGTACCTCATATATAATGTAACTATCCTACACCATGGATTCCCCATTAATTAAGGAATATTTGCAAAATACAAAAGTACTATCTCAACTGTATAATTACTTAATAAAATGTCGCTGATATTTACACTTTCCGTAAGGAGTCTTCTGATTGGTTGTAAATGTTATAATTACAAGTTTTATTATCATTAACTTGGTAACGGCAGAACAGCTATAAACAAGATATGAGGTAATACTTAAATTCTTAGATAAGGACATGGAATTACTCTCTCATAATAATATTGCTTAGCCCCATACAAAAATATAACTATAAATTACACTATAAATATAACTGTAAACAAGAAGTGACGTGCCGTGAATGTTAATATCATAATGGGATATATATATATATATATATATATATATATATATATATATATATATATATATATATATATATATATATATATATATATATATATATATATATATATATATATATATATATATATATATATATATATATATATATATATAATAATAATAATAATAATAATAATAATAATAATAATAATAATAATAATAATAATAATAATAATAAAATATTAATAATGATAATAATAATAATAATAATAATAATAATAATAATAATAATAATAATAATAATAATAATAATAATAATAATAATAATAATAATAATAATAATAATAAATAATAATAATGATAATAATAATAATAATAATAATAATAATAATAATAATAATAATAATAATAATAATAATAATAATAATAATAATAATAATAATAATAATAATAATAATAATAATAATAATAATGATAATAATAATCATGATGGTGGTAGCAATAGTTGTGATAATAGTGATAATGGATTAGTTGACGTAATTCTCTCTCATGTACATAATTTCAAGGGTAGAGAAGGGGAAGGGCTTTCAGTCTTTCTCTTTCTCTTCCTTCCAAATTTATCTTCCATGATATGGCACTGTGTTTATGTGTATGTATGTGTGTATGTTCAGATTTATATGTTTACGTATATGCGATTAATTACATGCACTTTCCTTTGCTGTGTTACTCCCAGATGACAATGATGTGTATGAGTATGTATGTATGCATCTTTAACTGTGGTAACGACGAATAACTCCTTTTGCTGAAATGAATACCACAAACTCACTCTCTCTCTCTCTCTCTCTCTCTCTCTCTCTCTCTCTCCCTCTCTCTCTCTCTCTCTCTCTCTCTCTCTCTCTCTCTCTCTCCCCCCCCCCCCCCCCCATCTATCTATCTATCTATCTATCAATCTACTATCTCTCTCTCCTTGATATGTATGACTATGAAGCCAATGTAGTGTTTCTATTGCTCATCTAATTAATGCATGCATATGTATATGTACTTACTTATTATTCTAACCTGAAAATTGTTATTCTATATCTGCTTCAAATTGTCTGAAGTAGGACTGTTGAAAAGTGAAATGTAATTTAGAGCACTAAACAAGGACTATTGAAAATATTGTTACAAATATTACTCTTCACTTACTCTTCAATTATTACACTATATTTTATTATTAATTACTTGCTATGATATTTAAAATTAATTGCAAATTCTATTAATATGTTATTTATACATAACCAAATAGATTGTAATGTTTATCAACTGCAATATGACTGGGAGTGCCCATGTGCACATGTCCCCATGTACAGTTATCTGAATAAATAAATTAAAAAAAAATATGTATATATATATATATATATATATATATATATATATATATATATATATATATATATATATATATATATATATATATATATATATATATATTTTATATATATATATATATATATATATATATATATATATATATATATATATATATATATATATATATATATATATATATATATATATATATATATATATATTTATATATATATATATATATATATATATATATATATATATATATATATATATATATATATATATATATATATATATATATATATATATATATATATATATATATATATATATATATATATATATATATATATATATATATATATATATATATATATATATATATATATATATATATATATATATATATATATATATATATATATACATATAAGTAAAAACAAATTGTAATCATACAACACTGAATGGTAAAGGTAGCCCATCAGTGGAACAACACAAAAAAATAACGCTTTATTTCGGGTCCTTTATCAACCCCTTCCCACTTTTCCTGGAGAAGAGGTCCAGTTAGGACCGAAATATAGCGTTATTTTTTCTATGTATTGTTTCACTGATGAAATTCCCTACCTTTATATATATATATATATATATATATATATATATATATATATATATATATATATATATATATATTATATATATATATATATATATATACATATATATCTATATCTATATATATATATATATATATATACATATATATATATATATATATATATATATATATATAATATATATATATATATATTATATATATATATATATATATATATATATATATATATATATATATATATATATATATATATATATATATATATATATATATATATATATATATATATATATATATATATATATATATATATATATATATAATATATATATATATATATATATATATATATATATCTACCTTAGCTGTTTCCTCCTTTCATTGATGGGTAGCCGACATAAAAAAGAAAAAAAATAAGGGGATTACTTAGCTCTATGGACAATGACGAGGGAGCTAGCGACCATTCAGACGGCACTGCTGGAGTGCCACAAACCATCCTCATGGCTCTTCTACAACCTGTGTCGCTTCATAACTGCCAACTCTCCTACTGCCCCTACCACAGAACTACCTCTGTAAGATGCAGGTCCGTGGTAACAACAGATGGCCATCAGAGCTGCGTCACAATTGCTCGGCACTTATTCCTATTAATAGCACGCTCACTTGCTTCCCTCACATCCATTCTCCTATCATTCAGGGCTCTCTTTACTCCATCCATCCACCCAAACCTAGGCTTCCCTCTAGCATTTCTCCCATCAACTTTCTCATTCATCACCTTTTTCAGCAGTCTTTCATCATCCATTCTTTCCACATGGCCGAACCATCTCAGAAGATTCTTATCTACTCTGGCTTTAATTTCTCTCCTCACACCCGTTCTTGCTCTCACCACTTCATTCCTAACCCCATCCAACCGAGATACACCGATCATTCTCCTCAGGCATTTCATCTCAAACACATTTAGTGTCCGTCTCTCACTTACTTTCATACCCCATAGCCCTGATCCATACATCAACAGTTGGCACAACTACTTTCTCATACAAAACTCTCTTAACATTCATTTCCAACCCTCTATTCTTCATCACTCCTTTCAACGCCCCCAACATTTTACATCCTTCAATCACCGTGACACAAATCTGTTTCCACTCCACCATTTGCAGCTGTAACCGAGCCTAAATACTTAAACTGATCAACTTCCTCAAGTGTCTCTCCATTCAACATAACATTCAATCCAGCAACATCCTAATTTTCTTGTACACCTCGCAACTTCCTTCTCTCACACACCATTCCAAATACTGACACTAACTGACAAAGCTTCTCCACTGAATCTGCCACCTCCACAGTATCATCTGCAAACAACAACTGATTCAGCTCCCTCTTGTTATCATCCCCATCATCCATTCTCAAACCTCGACCGCGCGATCGCTCATTCACCTCTCTTACGACTCCATCAATATACAAATTAAACAGCCATGGTGACATCACACATCCCTGTCTCAATCCCACACTTACTGGAAACCATTCACTCACTTCATTCCCTACCCTAACACAAGCTCTGCCGCCGTCATACAAGCTCTTCACTGCATGCAACAGTTTACATTTAATTCCATATAACCTCAAAACATTCTACATTGCCTCTCTATCAACTCTCTCATATGCTTTCTCCAAATTAAAAAATGCAAAATACACATCCTTACCCTTTGCTAAATATTTCTCACATAACTACCTAACTATAAAAATCTGATCAGTACAGCCTCTACCTCTCCTAAAACCACTCTGCACTTCCAAAATCACATTTTCTGTCTTATCCCTAATCCTATTAACCAGTCTCCTTCCATATACTTTTCCTACCACACTCAACAAACTTATGCCCCTAAAATTATTGCATTCGTACACATCTCCCTTACCTTTGTATAGTGGCACTATACAAGCAATCACCCGTTCCACAGGCACCATTGACAACAAAAAACATATTAAACACTCGCACTAAACATTCCAATGCAGTCAAACACCCTTCTTTCAACATCTCCTCTCTCACACCATCCCTTCCAAGTGCTTTACCTGCTTTTGCTTCATACAATGCCATCTTCACCTCCTCTCTTGTCCGCACCTAACATTTGCCAACCTCTTCTCTTCCTCTACCTTCCGCTTCTTTTCCACATTTTTCTCCCTATATCTTTCATACTTCTCCCTACTGTCACACTGCAACCATTCCTCAATAGCCCTTTTTTTCTCTTCCACCTTCATTTTCACCCCTTCATTTCACCACTCGCTGCGCCTCCTCATGCCACCTCCAACAAAACTCTTTCCACACACATCACTTGCATGTCCCACAAAACATTCTTTCATCAACCCCACTCCTCCTGTATCTCTCCAACCTCTCTTTCCTTCACCCTGTCATATGCTACTTTCAACCCGTCCTGAAATTCCTGTCTCTTCTCTGGGTTTTTCAAGTCATCCACCTTCACCATTTTCCTTCTACATTCCCCCTTTCTATTTCCCCACTCTTTTGCTACTACAACTTTTGCTTCAACCAAAAAATGATCAGACATCCCAGCATCCACACCCCTAAATGTATGCACATCTTTCACTCTACCAATCATGCTCTTTGCTACTAACACATAATCCATCAATTCTCTTTCTTTCACTCTTCTATTAGCCACTCCCATTAAT
>JAXCGZ010002110.1:70000-72500 GCA_037179515.1 Halocaridina rubra | reverse complement strand
TTCATTACACATCTCTTGCTATTCCATTACATTTGGCAAGTCACAATGTTCCCCATATATGTCTCTTTTACTTTCTTTTTCCTAACATTTGTTATTATTTATGGAAGGTTCACAACTAGTGGCCCCCAGTACCCGGCATAGAGGGGTGCCAAGAATCTCTGGGGATCGTGTTGACTCCGCTATTGGCTTGAGGGCAGACACGCCTGGTGGGAGTAATGGTTCTGCCCTTAACCTAGCACCTCCCAATAGATCTGCTTTTTTCACTCTTCACTATTCTAACATTCGTGGGCTGAACTCTAATCTTTCATGTGTGGAACAGCACTTGGGCACTTTCCTCCCTAACCTCCTCCTTCTATCTGAAACCCAGCTTTCTATACATGCTTCCACTGACCCATTCCAAATCTCTCACTATAATCTGTATACTCATTTTCATTCCAAAGGTGGGGTCTGAGCATACTGCAACACTAGCACTCCTACTGTGAGGTATATGGACCTTGAATCTCCTGACTTTGATGTTCTCTGGATAAAAGTCTATCTTTCCATTACCACTATCTTCCTTTGCTTCTGCTACTGTTCTCCAAACTCCACCGAGTTTGTGTCTTTCTTTGAATATCTATCCTCGTGCCATGAGAACTTGCTATCTTCTCACTCACATGCTGAAATTCTCTACATTGGATACCTCAATGTACACCACAGTGAGTGGCTTCATTCTTCTCACACTGATGTGGGAGGAAGCAAGGCCCTTGCTTTCACTATTACTAACGATGTGGAGCATATTATCAAACATCCTACTCACGTTCCTGATCGTCACGAACATGCTGCAAACACTCTTGACGTATTTTTTTCTTCTAACCCTTCAAACTACTCTTATTCTGTGCTTTCCCCTCTTGGTAAATCTGACCACTCTATTATCTCAGTCTCTTCCATTTTTTATCTCCCACCACCAATCCCTCCTGCTCAGCGCTGCCTTTCGCACTTCGAGCGTACCCAACATGAAAATTTGCATAATTTTCTCTTTGATTTCCCATGGGATGACTACTGCTTTCTGTCCCGCAACCCTGATCAGGCAACTGTAAAAGTTGCTGAGATCCTGACCATGGGAATTTAGGCGTACATCCCCTCTTCTACAAAAACCTTCTCTCCCCCTAAACATTGGTTTGACCGTGCCTGCTCCATGGCCATCCAGACTAGGAATCAGGCTCACCGATGCTACCTAGCCTCTCCTTCCAATTTAACTCGCTCTGATTTTATTGTAGTTAGGAATCGCTGTAATGCTCAGATTGGAAGGTCTAAGGCTTCCTTTATAAGAAGGAAAGTTGATGACCTTAACTCCTCTCCCATTGACAAATGCTTCTGATCATTAGCCAAAACCCTCTCCAAAAACTTCTGTAACTCAAGCTTTCCCCCTCTCCCACTAAAGACGAACAAGGCATCTGGTCCCGATGGTATCCCTGCAAGGTTCCTTAAGGAGTTTGCAGATGAACTGGCTCCCGTGTCTTGCCGTCTTTTTCACGTCATTCTGTCAACCAGTATCTATCCTTCATCTTGGAAGCATGCTTTAGTTCAACCTCTTCCTAAGAAGGTGACCGCTCTATTCCTTCTAACTACCGACCTATTGCCCAAACCTCCTCTATTGCTAAAGATCCACTGGTGATCTCCTGTCCTATCTTACTCATGTATGGTCATCTTCTCTGAGTAACTATGGGGAATCCTTTTTCGTCGCCCTTGATATCTCTAAGGCTTTTGACATAGTCTGACACAAGGCATTGTTGGCCAAACTCCCTGCCTATGGCTTTACCCTTTCTTTCTGTTCTCTGATTTCCAGTTTTCTTACTGACCATTCTATATCTGTAGTTGTTAATGGCACAACATCTAGCCCTTTCTCTGTTACCAGTGGTGTACCACAGGGCTCTGTTCTTTCACCTACTCTCCTCCTTCTCTTCATCAATGATCTTCTACAATCCCCATCTTCCTCTCTTCTTCATGCCTTTGCTGATGCTTCTACCCTTCACTTTTCCTCTGCCTTTTCTTTACAACCTTCATCTGTTACTCGTAATCAGTCTCGTATCACTCTTTCTTCTACTCTTAAGTCCTATTTGCAGAGAGTATCTGAGTGGGGCACTCAAAATTTAGTTAAATTCAATGTCTCCAAGACACAGTTTCTGGCTATCTCTTTATCTTCTTCTCCTCCTGATAACCGTATTTTCTTCGAAACTAAACTAAATTTACCCTCTTAACTCTGTCAACATATTAGGAATCCATATAGCCTCTAACTTGTCTTGGAGGAATTACATAATCCAAATTTCTAAATCTTCATCCAAAAAATTGGGGGATTGGTTTCGTTTTCGTCATTACTTTTCCTCTTTTCAGTTACTTAAAATATACAAAGGTCTTATCCGCCCCTGCTTAGAATACTGCTCACACATCTGGGATGCTTCTTCCTTTACTTATCTTCTTGGTAGGGTTGAATGAAAGGCAGCCAAACTCATTAATGATCCTT
>JAXCGZ010002110.1:60000-62500 GCA_037179515.1 Halocaridina rubra | reverse complement strand
CCGGGGATCGTGTTGACTCCACTATTGGCTCGAGGGCAGACACGCCTGGTGGTAGTAATGGTTCTGCTCTTAACCTA
Organism: Halocaridina rubra; assembly: GCA_037179515.1. NCBI lineage: Eukaryota > Metazoa > Arthropoda > Malacostraca > Decapoda > Atyidae > Halocaridina > Halocaridina rubra. The sequence goes on along the minus strand of JAXCGZ010002110.1, from coordinate 62,423 downwards.
GCACCTCCCAATAGATCCGCTTTTTTCACTCTTCACTATTCTAACATTCGTGGGCTGAACTCTAATCTTTCGAGTGAGGAACAGCACTTGGGCACTTTCCTCCCTAACCTCTTCCTCCTATCTGAAACCCAGCTTTTTATACATGCTTCCACTGACCCATTCCAAATCTCTCACTATAATCTGTATGGTCGTTTTCATTCCAAAGGTGGGGTCTGAGCATACTGCAAAACTTACACTCCTACTGTGAGGTTCATGGACCTTGAATCTCCTGACCTTGATGTTCTCTGGATAAAAGTCAATCTTTCCACTACCACTATCTTCCTTTGCTTCTGCTACTGTTCTCCAAACTCCACCGAGTTTGTGTCTTTCTTTGAATATCTATCCTCGTGCCGTGAGTCCTTGCTATCTTCTCACTCACATGCTGAAGTTCTCTACATTGGAGACTTCAATGTACACCACAATGAGTGGCTTCATTCTTCTCACACTGATGTGGGAGGAAGCGAGGCCCTTGCTTTCACTATTACTCACGATCTGGAGCATATTATCAAACATCCTACTCGCGTTCCTGATCGTCACGAACATGCTGCAAACACTCTTGACGTATTTTTTACTACTAACCCTTCAAACTACTCTTATTTAAGCAGTATAGCGATTCCTAGCTCTAATAAAATCAGAGCGAGTTAAATCGGAAGGAGAGGCTAGGTAACATCGGTGAGCCTGATTCCTAGTCTGGATAGCCATGGAGTAGGCATGGTCAAACCAATGTTTAGGGGGAGAGAAGGTTTTTGTAGAAGAGGGGATGTATGCCTCCATTCCCGCGGTCACGATCTCAGCAACTTTTACAGTTGCCTGATCAGGGTTGCGGGACAGAAAGCAGTAGTCATCCCATGGGAAATCAAAGAGAAAGTTATGCAAATTTTCATGTTGGGTACGCTCGAAGTGCCACTCTATGATCTCAGTCTCTTCCATTTTTGATCTCCCACCACCAATCCCTCTTACTCAGCGCTGCCTTTGGCACTTCGAGCGTACCCAACATGAAAATTTGCATAACTTTCTCTTTGATTTCCCATGGGATGACTACTGCTTTCTGTCCCGCAACCCTGATCAGGCAACTGTAAAAGTTGCTGAGATCGTGACCGCGGGAATGGAGGCATACATCCCCTCTTCTACAAAAACCTTCTCTCCCCCTAAACATTGGTTTGACCATGCCTACTCCATGGCTATCCAGACTAGGAATCAGGATCACCGATGTTACCTAGCCTCTCCTTCCGATTTAACTCGCTCTGATTTTATTATAGCTAGGAATAGCTATGCTGCTCAAATTGGAAGGTCTAAGGCTTCCTTTATAAGAAGGAAAGTTGATGGCCTTAACTCCTCTCCCATTGACAAATGCTTCTGATCCTTAGCCAAAAGCCTCTCCAAAAACTTCTGTAACTTCAAGCTCTCCCCCTCTCCCACTAAAGACGAACAAGGCATCTGGTCCCGATGGTATCCCTGCAAGGTTCCTTAAGGAGTTTGCAGATGAACTGGCTCCCGTGTTTTGCCGTCTTTTTCACCTCATTCTGTTAACCAGTATCTAACCTTCATCTTGGAATCTTGCTCTAGTTCAACCTGTTCCTAAGAAGGGTGACCACTCTATTCCTTCTAACTACCGACCTATTGCCCAAACCTACTCTATTGCTAAAGTTTTCGAAACTCTGCTCAATGCTCACTTCTTGAAATACCTTGAATCTATGTCACTTATCTCCGATCACCAGTACGGCTTCCGCAAGGCAAGATCCACTGGTGATATCCTGTCCTATCTTACTCATGTATGCTCATCTTCTCTGAGGAACTGTGGGGAATCCTCTGTCGTCACCTTTGATATCTCTAAGACCTTTGACAGAGTCTGACACAAGGCTCTGTTGGCCAGACTTCCTGCCTATGGCTTTACCCCTTCTTTCTGTTCTCTGATTTCCAGCTTTCTTACAGACCGTTCTATAATGGCGCAACTTCTAGCCCTTTCTCTGTTACCAGTGGTATACCACAGGGCTCTGTTCTTTCACCTACTCTCTTCCTTCTCTTCATCACTGATCTTCTACAATCCCCATCTTCCTCTCTTCATCATGCCTTTGCTGATGATTCTACCCTTCACTTTTCCTCTGCCTTTTCTTCACAACCATCATCTGTTACTCGCAATCAGTCTTGTATCACTCTCTCTTCTACTCTTAAGTCCTATTTGCAGAGAGTATCTGAGTGGGGTGCTCAAAATTTAATCAAATTCAATGTCTCCAAGACAGTTTCTGGCTATCTCTTTATCTTCTTCTCCTCCTGATAACCGTATTTTCTTCGAAACTAAACGAAATTTACCCTCTTAACTCTGTCAACATATTAGCAATCCATATAGCCTCTAACTTGTCTTGGAGGAATCACATAATCCAAAT
>JAXCGZ010002110.1:37500-57500 GCA_037179515.1 Halocaridina rubra | reverse complement strand
TTAAGATATAGGATAGCAAACCTAGAGACATATTGTCTCTTGTCAACCCTATGGACTTTGTTAAAGTCACAAAATATTATTCTAAGGAGAACTAGCATATATATATATATATATATATATATATATATATATATATATATATATATATATATATATATATATATATATATATGTATATATATATATATAGTATGTATATATATATATATATATATATATATATATATATATATATATATATATATATATATATATATATATATATATATATATATATATATATATATATATATATATATATATATATATATATATATATATATATATATATATATATATATATATATATATATATATATATATATATATATATATATATATATATATATATATATATATATATATATATATATATATATATATATATATATATATATATATATATATATATATATATATATATATATATATATATATATATATATATATATATATATATATATATATATATATATATATATATATATATATATATATATATATATATATATATATATATATATATATATATATATATATATATATATATATATATATATATATATATATATATATATATATATATATATATATATATATATATATATATATATATATATATATATATGTATATATATATATATATATATATATATATATATATATATATATATATATATATATATATATATATATATATATATATATATATATATATATATATATATAATATATGATTCATGTTTTCACATATGTAATGTGCTATTTGGTTATTTCATGGCCCAAATGAGATTGGGAATCGAATTAAATGCTAAAATGAAGCCACGAGTGAGGTTGGGGAATCTGTAATATGAACATAGTGGCATTCAGTTAGAATGCGTTCATTCCTATGTATAGCAGATATAAGCTATAAGGTTGGGTTCCTTTTAACCTTCTGTGGTGTAGTGGTATCTCCTTGACTTAGTAATCATAAGTCCTAGGTTCGAGTCCGGTCGGGGTAAAAAAATGATTCATATATATATATATATATATATATATATATATATATATATATATATATATAATATATATATATGTATATATATATATATATATATATATATATATATATATATATATATATATATATATATATATATATATATATATATATATATATATATATATATATATATATATATATATATATATATATATATATATATATATATATATATATATATATATATATATATATATATATATATATATATATATATATATATATATATATATATATATATATATATATATATATATATATATATATATATGTATGCATATGTATATGTATATGTATATGTATATATATATATATATATATATATATATATATATATATATATATATATATATATATATATATATATATATATATATATATATATATATATATATATATATATATATATATATATATATATATATATATATATATATATATACATATACATATACATATACATATGCATACATATATATATATATATATATATATATATATATATATATATATATATATGAATCATTTTTTACCCCGACCGGGACTCGAACCTAGGACTTATGATTACTAAGTCAAGGCGCTACCACTACACCACAGAAGGTTAAAAGGAATCCAACCTTATAGCTTATATCTGCTATACTTAGGAATGAACGCATTCTAACTGAATGCCACTATGTTCATAACCCCGGTTATGGTAAAAATTGATTAATGTTTTCACATATGTATTCTGCTTATTTCATAATTTCATGGCCCGAATGAGATTGGGAATTGAATTAAATGCTAAAATGAAGCCAAGAGTGAGGTTGGGTAATCTGTAATATGAACATAGTGGCATTCAGTTAGAATGCGTTCATTCCTAAGTATAGCAGATATAAGCCATAAGGTTGGATTCCTTTTAACCTTCTGTGGTGTAGTGGTAACGGCTTGACTTAGTAATCATAAGTCCTAGGTTCGAGTCCCGGTCGGGGTAAAAAATGATTCATGTTTTCATATATGTAATGTGCTTATTTGATAATTTCATGACCCGAATGAGATTGGGAATTGAATTAAATGCTAAAATGAAGCCACGAGTGAGGTTGGGGAATCTGTAATATGAACATAGTGGCATTCAGTTAGAATGCGTTTATTCCTAAGTATAGCAGATATAAGCTTGAAGGTTGGATGCCTTTTAACCTTCTGTGGTGTAGTTGTAGCGCCTTGACTTAGTAATCATAAGTCCTAGGTTCGAGTCCCGGTCGGGGTAAAAAATGATTCATGTTTTCACATATGTAATGTGCTTATTTGATAATTATATATATATATATATATATATATATATATATATATATATATATATATATATATATATATTATATATATACATATATATATATATATATATATATATATATATATATATATATATATATATATATATATATATATATATATATATATATATATATATATATATATATATATATATATATATATATATATATATATATATATATATATATATATATATATATATATATATAATATATATATATATATATATATATATATATATATATATATATATATATATATATATATATATATATATATATATATATATATATATATATATATATATATATATATATATATATATATATATATATATATATATATATATATATATATACATATATATATATATATATATATATATATATATATATATATATATATATATATATATATATATATATATATATATATATATATATATATATATATATATATATATATATATATATATATATATATATATATATATATATATATAGATTTATATATATATATACATATATATATATATATATATATATATATATATATATATATATATATATATATATATATATATATATATATATATATATATATATATATATATATATATATATATATATATATATACATATAAGGAGAATGCTAATATTAGGTGATGAGAATGGGAGAGAAATAACAAAAGAGGAGATATATTAGGCATTGAGAACAGTGGAAGCAGGTAGGTGTGTGAGAAGTTCTTGGAGAGAGGTATGGAAATTTTTGGGGCTTTCATGGACTTAATGAAAGCGTATGACAGGGTAGATAGAGAGGAGTTGGGGAGTATGTTGAGACTGTATCGAAAAAGTGGATGTTTCTTGAAAGCGGTGAAGAGTTTTTACATGAATAGCAGAACAATTGTGATAGTTGGATATGGTATGAGTGATTGGTTTGAGTGTAATATAGGCTTACGTCAGGGTTGTGAAATGTCGCTATGGTTGTTCAATGTGTATATGGATAGAGTGGTAAAGGAAGTAAATGAAAGAGTATTAGACAGAGGCTTGGAACCGGTGGGGGAGGATGGAAGGTTGTGGAAATTTACTTAGGTTACTACTGATATCCGAATCCAGATCATTTAGATATACGATGAATAATAGGGGACCCAGTACCGAGCCTTGTGGCACCCCGTTAGTAACCGAGCCCCACTCTGATTTCTCTCCATTTATGCAAACCCTCTGTTTTTTGTCTTTTAACCATTGTTTGATCCATCAGAGCACAGCTCCTCCTATACCATGAGCTTCCAGCTTTTTAACTAATCTTTTGTGAGGAACTCTATCAAAAGCTTTGCTAAAATCTAGATATATTGTATCATATTCTTTGCCACAATCTACTGCCTCGTAATCTTCTGAATAAAAAGACAGTAAGTTTGTAAGGCACAAAAAACCCTTAAGAAACCCGTGTTGTGAAAGTTTTATCAGTCTGTGTAATTCTAGATGTGGCCTTATTTTATTTGCAATTATGGATTCTAGAATCTTACCCACTGTTGACGTTAAACTTACCGGCCTATAATTATTCTTTTTAACACGTTCTCCTTTTTTAAATATTGGTACCACATCTGCCAATTTCCACTCCATGGGTACCGATCCTAATTTTATTGAATTATTAAATAATGCAGTTAGAGGACAACTAAGCTCTTCCTTGCATTCCTTTAATATTCTAGCATATATTCCATCAGGTCCCGGAGATTTATGAGCCTTTAATTTATCTATTTCTTTTATTACCTCCTCTCTCGTAATATTTATTGAACTAAGTATATTATCGGGACTGTCTCTGTAAATGGATTCTACTTCCGGAATATTTTCCAAGTTTTCATTTGTAAATACAGATAAGAAATAATCATTTAAACATGTACACATCACTTTATCGTCATCTGTGATATGGCCATTGGCTACTTCAATTGGTCCGACTTTTTCCTTAAATTTTGTTTGATAATGTTGATAAAACCCTTTAGGATTTTCTTTAGCTTCTCCTGCTATTCTAACTTCGTATTTTTTTTTCGACTCTCTAACTATCTTTTTAACTTCCCTGTTTAACTGTATATATTGCTGCCTCACATGCTCTTCACCTCTTTTTAGTTTCCTGTATATTCCTCTTTTAATACCTATAAGATTCTTTATTCTATTGTTCATCCATTTAGGGTCATTTTTTCTTGATCTGCAATGTTTCATGGGAATATAGTCTCTCTGACTATTCTTAAGAGTCATGACAAAATTGTTATATTCCTCATCCAAATTTATATTAACTGACGAGCTGCTGTTCTTTCCTGTGAGAGAATTTAATGTATTTATCTTATCTTGTGATAATCCTTGGCATGTGGTACTCAAATTTCGGGGTAATCCGCTACCTGCGACCTGACCTGCTGGATTAACTACCCACATCTGTACCCCAGAAATCCCTTCCCATACCTCATTAGATAATTTAGTTTTTAAGCCCTCAAAATCTCCTGCTCTAAAGTTTGGAACAATATTCTTATTTTCCTTTATAGTTTCCTTGAAAATTATGTTAAATCTAATGGAATCATGGTCACTGTTGCCCAATTTTTCACCAACTTCTAAATTTGTAACCATATTCTCTCTATTACTAAGAACTAAATCTAGTGTATTCACCCCCCGTGTTGCTTCATGTACATGCTGAGAAAGGAAATTGTCTTCTACTACTTCCAAAAACTCCTTAGAGCTACTATCACCTGTTATGGTTTCCCAGTTAATATGTCTAAAATTAAAATCGCCTACAATGCAAACTCTATTTGACCTGCTCACTTTAGAAATTTCATCGTATATAACTTGCGACTCTATATTATCTAGATCAGGTGGTCTGTAGACTACTCCTACAACTAGACTTTCTATATTATTTTTAATTTCAACCCACAAGGTTTCTGAATTTAGATTTGTCTTAATTCCAGACTTAATGCAGCTTCTGAGGCTATTTTAATATACATAATTACCCCTCCCCCTCTTTTATCTGCACTACGATCAGCATTATAAAGTTTATATCCTGTAATTATGTACTCAGCTTTAAGGTGCTTGCTTTCTAAATTAATCCAACTTTCACTAATGCATATTATATCCGGTCTTTCACTACATACTATGGCTCTCAGTTCTTCTATCTTGTTACCTAAACTACGGCTATTTGTATAATATACTTTTAAACTTTCTCTAGCTTCACCCTTCTTGTGGCTATTCTTTTTGTTAATATTTGTTCTATGTAACAAATGGTTCTTATCCTTAGACTCCCAGTTATTTGACCAACTATTTACTGAACCCTTACTGACTAATTTCTCTGCACAAGTATTAATCATTTCATTATTTGTGTCTAACAAAACCCCCCTACCTCTCTGTCTATCATACCAGCCAATACCGAGACACCTGAATTAGAAAGATGCACTCCATCCCTTGCATACATATGCTTACGACTAGTGAAGTGATCCCACCCGTCTATAAAACCTATATTATTCTCCCGACAGAAGACTTTCATCCTAGCATTTACTCCTATAGCTCGAGACCACCACTCAGAACTTTGGTTAAGCCTAGGGAGAATACCACACATCACAGGAACTGCACCCCTTTTCCTAATCTTATCCAGGGCTTGTCTATACAACCCAATCAGCTCTTCACTTCTACCATCCTGCACGTCATTTCCCCCAGCTATCAAACAAACAACATCTGTTTTCTCAATCCAGCTATTTATTGACTCACCCACCTTCTTCATACCTGCTCCAGGGAAAAAATATTTTCCTCTAACTCTATGCCTGAGTTTACTGTCTACATATCTGCATAGTGAATCCCCTACAATTACCAAAGAACGAGACTTATCCGGAGGATGGGTTACTCCGACCTTGGGAGGCTTACCTAGGCTCTTGACCTGAGAGCTTTTCCCACTTCCATTTTTACGATCGCTAGTACACCTATCTGACTCTATGGTTCCTGAAGAAATTCTGCCGCCACTTTCACATTCATCTCTAAGTGAACTAAATGAATTAGCAACCTGTCGTCTAAAAGTATCATTTTTCTTAAGAACCATCTTCGTTGAACCGTTATTCACAACTTTCCAGTCGTCTTCATTATTCAATCGTCCCTTCCTGGTTAACACCTCTACTTTACCTCTCAGATCCCTGTTCTCCTCAGCTAAGGATCTGACCTCCTGCCTGACTGCGGCCAACTCATTTCTTAAATTAAAAATGAGTTTGCTTGCGTCAGACGAGGACAAATCCCCAGCACAGCCACAAACAGCACCAACAACGACACCACCACCAACACCACTACCACTAACACCACCAGCACAAAGAACACCACCACTCTCCATTGTACTAAGTATGGTCAAGATTAGAGCTACTGGAAGCACGTCCTCACTGGATGAACCCAGGAACTAATGTTCTTATGTTCACTATGCTATTTAAAAGTACCTGTCAATTCAAATGGAAAATTGTGGAATCTTCCCTCATTGAAATGAACATAAGAACATAAGAACATAAGAATAGAGGACACTGCAACATGCCTACTGGCACACACGAGGCAGATCCATTTTTGAATTGTAATTTCAGCATGTCTAACCTATTCTATTCTTCTCTACTTATTTATTCTATTTTTCTTTATATGATTTTTCTAATAAGCACTAACCTATTCATACCTACCCTACCTCTGTCATATGTCTATCTAATCTACATTTGAAGGTGTCTAAGGTATTGGCATTTACTATCATACTAGGAAGCTTGTTCCATGCATCAGCTACTCTATTACCAAACCAATTTTTACCAATTTCCCTTCTGAACCTAAATTTATCAAGCTTAAATCCATTATTACGAGTTCTGGTTTGATCATCAATTTTTAAAACTTTATTAATATCTCCCTTGTTAATCCATTTAAACCATTTATACACTTCAATCATATCCCCCCCAAACTCTTCGCCTCTCTAGAGAATGTAGATTAAGTTTTTTTAATCTGTCCTCATATGGTAGATTTCTGATATTGTGTATCATCTTGGTCATTCTTCGCTGCACTCTCTCCAAGGATTCAATTTCCATTCTATAATAGGGTGACCAGAATTGCACAGCATAATCTAAATGGGGCCTAACTAATGCAAGATAGAGCTGCAAAATAACTTTTTCCGTCCTATTGCTAACGCTTCTTGAGATGAATCCTAAAATTCTGTTTGCTTTATTTCTGACTGCTGTGCATTGCTCTCTTGGCTTAAGACTACTACTCACAAGAACTCCCAAATCCCTTTCACACTGAGAACTCATGATTTCATAAGAACATAAGAACATAAGAACATAAGAACATAAGAATAGAGGACACTGCAACATGCCTACTGGCACACACGAGGCAGCTCCATTTTTGAATTGTATTTTCAGCATGTTTAACCTATTCTATTCTACTCTACTTATTTATTCTATTTTTATTTTTATGATTTTTCTAATAAGCACTAACCTATTCATACCCACCCTACCTCTGTCATATGTCTATCTAATCTACATTTGAAGGTGTCTAAGGTATTGGCATTTACTATCATACTAGGAAGCTTGTTCCATGCATCAGCTACTCTATTACCAAACCAATTTTTACCAATTTCCCTTCTGAACCTAAATTTATCAAGCTTAAATCCATTATTACGAGTTCTGGTTTGATTAAGAATTTTTGAAACTTTATTAATATATCCCTTGTTAATCCCTTTAAACCATTTATACACTTCAATCATATCCCCCCTAACTCTTCGCCTCTCTAGAGAATGTAGATTAAGTTTTTTTAATCTGTCCTCATATGGTAGATTTCTGATATTGTGTATCATCTTGGTCATTCTTCGCTGCACTCTCTCCAAGGATTCAATTTCCAGTCTATAATAGGGTGACCAGAATTGCACAGCATAATCTAAATGGGGCCTAACTAATGCAAGATAGAGCTGCAAAATAACTTTTTCCGTCCTATTGCTGACGCTTCTTGAGATGAATCCTAAAATTCTGTTTGCTTTATTTCTGACTGCTGTGCATTGCTCTCTTGGCTTAAGACTACTACTCACAAGAACTCCCAAATCCCTTGCACACTGAGAACTCATGATTTCATGGTTATTTAGCTTATAACTAGTATTGTCTTTTATAGTACCCATTTTAACTACTTTACATTTTTCAACATTAAATTCCATTTGCCATTTGTCCGACCATTCAGATAATCTATTTAGATCTTCCTGTAAAGCATGAATGTCTTCTTTTCCATTTATAGTTCTACCTATTTTAGTGTCGTCTGCAAATTTACTTAGGTTACTACTGATATCCGAATCCAGATCATTTAGATATACGATGAATAATAGGGGACCCAATACCGAGCCTTGTGGTACCCCGCTAATAACCGAGCCCCACTCTGATTTCTCTCCATTTATGCAAACCCTCTGTTTTCTGTCTTTTAACCATTGTTTGATCCATCTGAGCACAGCTCCTCCTATACCATGAGCTTCCAGCTTTTTAACTAATCTTTTGTGAGGAACTCTATCAAAAGCTTTGCTAAAATCTAGATATATTGTATCATATTCTTTGCCACAATCTACTGCCTCGTAAACTTCTGAATAAAAAGACAGTAAGTTTGTAAGGGACGAAAAACCCTTAAGAAACCCGTGTTGTGAAAGTTTTATCAGTCTGTGTAATTCTAGATGTGCCCTTATTTTATTTGCAATTATGGATTCTAGAATCTTACCCACTGTTGACGTTAAACTTACCGGCCTATAATTATTCTTTTTAACACGTTCTCCTTTTTTAAATATTGGTACCACATCTGCCAATTTCCACTCCATCGGTACCGATCCTAATTTTATTGAATTATTAAATAATGCAGTTAGAGGACAACTAAGCTCTTCCTTGCATTCCTTTAATATTCTAGCATATATTCCATCAGGTCCCGGAGATTTATGAGCCTTTAATTTATCTATTTCTTTTATTACCTCCTCTCTCGTAATATTTATTGAACTAAGTATATTATCGGGACTGTCTCTGTAAATGGATTCTACTTCCGGAATATTTTCCAAGTTTTCATTTGTAAATACAGATAAGAAATAATCATTTAAACATGTACACATCACTTTATCGTCATCTGTGATATGGCCATTGGCTACTTCAATTGGTCCGACTTTTTCCTTACATTTTGTTTGATAATGTTGATAAAACCCTTTAGGATTTTCTTTAGCTTCTCCTGCTATTCTAACTTCGTATTTTCTTTTCGACTCTCTAACTATCTTTTTAACTTCCCTGTTTAACTGTATATATTGCTGCCTCACATGCTCTTCACCTCTTTTTAGTTTCCTGTATATTCCTCTTTTAATACCTATAAGATTCTTTATTCTATTGTTCATCCATTTAGGGTCATTTTTTCTTGATCTGCAATGTTTCATGGGAATATAGTCTCTCTGACTATTCTTAAGAGTCATGACAAAATTGTTATATTCCTCATCCAAATTTATATTAACTGACGGACTGCTGTTCTTTCCTGTGAGAGAATTTAATGTATTGATCTTATCTTGTGATAATCCTTGGCATGTGGTACTCAAATTTCGGGGTAATCCGCTACCTGTGACCTGACCTGCTGGATTAACTACCCACATCTGTACCCCAGAAATCCCTTCCCATACCTCATTAGATAATTTAGTTTTTAAGCCCTCAAAATCTCCTGCTCTAAAGTTTGGAACAATATTCTTATTTTCCTTTATAGTTTCCTTGAAAATTATGTTAAATCTAATGGAATCATGGTCACTGTTGCCCAATTTTTCACCAACTTCTAAATTTGCAACCGTATTCTCTCTATTACTAAGAACTAAATCTAGTGTATTCACCCCCCGTGTTGCTTCATGTACATGCTGAGAAAGGAAATTGTCTTCTACTACTTCCAAAAACTCCTTAGAGCTACTATCACCTGTTATGGTTTCCCAGTTAATATGTCTAAAATTAAAATCGCCTACAATGCAAACTCTATTTGACCTGCTCACTTTAGAAATTTCATCGTATATAACTTGCGACTCTATATTATCTAGATCAGGTGGTCTGTAGACTACTCCTACAACTAGACTTTCTATATTATTTTTAATTTCAACCCATAAGGTTTCTGAATTTAGATATGTCTTAATTCCAGACTTAATGCAGCTTCTGAGGCTATCTTTAATATACATAATTACCCCTCCCCCTCTTTTATCTGCACTACGATCAGCATTATAAAGTTTATATCCTGTAATTATGTACTCAGCTTTAAGGTGTTTGCTTTCTAAATTAATCCAACTTTCACTAATGCATATTATATCCGGTCTCTCACTACATACTATGGCTCTCAGTTCTTCTATCTTGTTACCTAAACTACGGCTATTTGTATAATATACTTTTAAACTTTCTCTAGCTTCACCCTTCTTGTGGCTATTCTTTTTGTTAATATTTGTTCTATGTAACAAATGGTTCTTATCCTTAGACTCCCAGTTATATGACCCACTATTTACTGAACCCTTACTGACTAATTTCTCTGCACAAGTATTATTCATTTCATTATTTGTGTCTAACAAAACCCCCCTACCTCTCTGTCTATCATACCAGCCAATACCGAGACACCTGAATTAGAAAGATGCACTCCATCCCTTGCATACATATGCTTACGACTAGTGAAGTGATCCCACCCGTCTATAAAACCTACATTATTCTCCCGACAGAAGACTTTCATCCTAGCATTTACTCCTATAGCTCGAGACCACCACTCTGAACTTTGGTTAAGCCTAGGGAGAATACCACACATCACAGGAACTGCACCCCTTTTCCTAATCTTATCCAGGGCTTGTCTATACAACCTGATCAGCTCTTCACTTTTACCATCCTGCACGTCATTTCCCCCAGCTATCAAACAAACAACATCTTTTTTCTCAATCCAGCTATTTATTGACTCACCCACCTTCTTCATACCTGCTCCAGGGAAAAAAATATTTTCCTCTAACTCTATGCCTGAGTTTCCTGTCTACATATCTGCATAGTGAATCCCCTACAATTACCAATGAACGAGACTTATCCGGAGGATGGGTTACTCCGACCTTGGGAGACTTACCTAGGCTCTTGACCTGAGAGCTTTTCCCACTTCCATTTTTACGATCGCTAGTACACCTATCTGACTCTATGGTTCCTGAAGAATTACTGCCGCCACTGTCACATTCATCTCTAAGTGAACTAAATGAATTAGCAACCTGTAGTCTAAAAGTACCATTTCATGGTTATTTAGCTTATAACTAGTATTGTCTTTTATAGTACCCATTTTAACTACTTTACATTTTTCAACATTAAATTCCATTTGCCATTTGTCCGACCATTCAGATAATCTATTTAGATCTTCCTGTAAAGCATGAATGTCTTCTTTTCCATTTATAGTTCTACCTATTTTAGTGTCGTCTGCGAATTTACTTAGGTTACTACTGATATCCGAATCCAGATCATTTAGATATACGATGAATAATAGGGGACCCAATACCGAGCCTTGTGGTACCCCGCTGGTAACCGAGCCCCACTCTGATTTCTCTCCATTTATGCAAACCCTCTGTTTTCTGTCTTTTAACCATTGTTTGATCCATCTGAGAACAGCTCCTCCTATACCATGAGCTTCCAGCTTCTTAACTAATCTTTTGTGAGGAACTCTATCAAAAGCTTTGCTAAAATCTAGATATATTGTAACATATTCTTTGCCACAATCTACTGCCTCGTAAACTTCTGAATAAAAAGACAGTAAGTTTGTAAGGGACGAAAAACCCTTAAGAAACCCGTGTTGTGAAAGTTTTTATCAGTCTGTGTAATTCTAGATGTGCCCTTATTTTATTTGCAATTATGGATTCTAGAATCTTACCCACTGTTGACGTTAAACTTACCGGCCTATAATTTTTCTTTTTAACACGCTCTCCTTTTTTAAATATTGGTACCACATCTGCCAATTTCCACTCCATGGGTACCAATCCTAATTTTATTGAATTATTAAATAATGCAGTTAGTGGACAACTAAGCTCTTCCTTGCATTCCTTTAATATTCTAGCATATATTCCATCAGGTCCCGGAGATTTATGAGCCTTTAATTTATCTATTTCTTTTATTACCTCCTCTCTCGTAATATTTATTGAACTAAGTATATTATCGGGACTGTCTCTGTAAATGGATTCTACTTCCGGAATATTTTCCAAGTTTTTATTTGTAAATACAGATAAGAATTAATCATTTAAACATGTACAAATCACTTTATCATCATCTGTGATATAGCCATTGGCTACTTCAATTGGTCCGACTTTTTCCTTAAATTTTGTTTGATAATGTTGATAAAACCCTTTAGGATTTTCTTTAGCTTCTCCTGCTATTCTAACTTCGTATTTTCTTTTCGACTCTCTAACTATCTTTTTAACTTCCCTGTTTAACTGTATATATTGCTGCCTCACATGCTCTTCACCTCTTTTTAGTTTCCTGTATATTCCTCTTTTAATACCTATAAGATTCTTTATTCTATTGTTCATCCATTTAGGGTCATTTTTTCTTGATCTGCAATGTTTCATGGGAATATAGTCTCTCTGACTATTCTTAAGAGTCATGACAAAATTGTTATATCCCTCAGGACAATTTCAACTATCTAGGGGGCAATGGACCCCTGACATAATTGATAAAGCCCTCCTGAAGCGCTGCCTCAACGAAGTTATCCCTCAAGATAAACCCCCAACCAGATTGTAGTCCTTATTGTGTATTTTGGTTGAATTGGGATTTATATATGTATTTCATTATGTATGCTCTTTTATATGGGGATGTGTGTACAGATATTGTTATATGTATATATCTATATGTGCATATTTATTAATATTCTTTTAATTATAAAAGTTTGTTGAGGGTTATCTTTTTTCAGATCCTTTATCATTTTAAGGATTAACATTTTCCTTTGTTAATGGTTTAATGTTCTTGGTGGCTTCTTTGTTGAGGATAATTCGTTTGGATTAGACCTGTTCTGTTATCATAAAATTTTTTAATCCCTCAGGTCTCATAAGCCCTTTTTTTTACGTCTCCTCCATCTTTGTTATTTTTCTCAGTCATACTTGAGAAGGGATCCAGTTAGGATCCGAAATATAGCATTTTATTATAAGTTTTGTTTCACTGATGGGCTTCCTTACTATTTAGTGCTGTATGCTACCAGTCTGTACTTATATATATATATATATATATATATATATATATATATATATATATATATATATATATATATATATATATATATATATATATATATATATATATATATATATATATATATATATATATATATATATATATATATATATATATATATATATATATATATATATATATATATATATATATATATATATATATATATATATATATATATATATATATATATATATATATATATATATATATATATATATATATATATATATATATATATATATATATATATATATATATATATATATATATATATATATATATATATATATATATATATATATATATATATATATATATATATATATATACATATATATATATATATATATATATATATATATATATATATATATATATATATATATATATATATATATATATATATATATATATATATATATATATATATATATATATATATATATATATATATATATATATATATATATATATATATATATATATATATATATATATATATATATATATATATATATATATATATATATATATATATATATATATATATATATATATATATATATATATATATATATATATATATATATATATATATATATATATATATATATATATATATATATATATATATATATATATATATATATATATATATATATATATATATATATATATATATATATATATATATATATATATATATATATATATATATACATATAAGAACATAAGAATAGAGGACACTGCAACATGCCTACTGGCACACACGAGGCAGATCCATTTTTGAATTGTATTTTCAGCATGTCTAACCTATTCTATTCTACTCTACTTATTTATTCTATTTTTCTTTTTATGATTTTCTAATAAGCACTAACCTATTCATACCCACCCTACCTCTGTCATATGTCTATGTAATCTACATTTGAAGGTGTCTAAGGTATTGGCATTTACTATCATACTAGGAAGCTTGTTCCATGCATCTGCTACTCTATTACCAAACCAATTTTTACCAATTTCCCTTCTGAACCTAAATTTATCAAGCTTAAATCCATTATTACAAGTTCTGGTTTGATCATGAATTTTTAAAACTTTATTAATATCTCCCTTGTTAATCCCTTTAAACCATTTATACACTTCAATCATATCCCCCCTAACCCTTCGCCTCTCTAGAGAATGTAGATTAAGTTTTTTTAATCTGTCCTCATATGGTAGATTTCTGATATTGTGTATCATCTTGGTCATTCTTCGCTGCACTCTCTCCAAGGATTCAATTTCCATTCTATAATAGGGTGACCAGAATTGCACAGCATAATCTAAATGGGGCCTAACTAATGCAAGATAGAGCTGCAAAATAACTTTTTCCGTCCTATTGCTAACGCTTCTTGAGATAAATCCTAAAATTCTGTTTGCTTTATTTCTGACTGCTGTGCATTGCTCTCTTGGCTTAAGACTACTACTCACAAGAACTCCAAAATCCCTTTCACACTGAGAACTCATGATTTCATGGTTATTTAGCTTATAACTAGTATTGTCTTTTATAGTACCCATTTTAACTACTTTACATTTTTCAACATTAAATTCCATTTGCCATTTGTCCGACCATTCAGATAATCTATTTAGATCTTCCTGTAAAGCATGAATGTCTTCTTTTCCATTTATAGTTCTACCTATTTTAGTGTCGTCTGCGAATTTACTTAGGTTACTACTGATATCCGAATCCAGATCATTTAGATATACGATGAATAATAGGGGACCCAATACCGAGCCTTGTGGTACCCCGCTAGTAACCGAGCCCCACTCTGATTTCTCTCCATTTATGCAAACCCTCTGTTTTCTGTCTTTTAACCATTGTTTGATCCATCTGAGCACAGCTCCTCCTATACCATGAGCTTCTAGCTTCTTAACTAATCTTTTGTGAGGAACTCTATCAAAAGCTTTGCTAAAATCTAGATATATTGTATCATATTCTTTGCCACAATCTACTGCCTCGTAAACTTCTGAATAAAAAGACAGTAAGTTTGTAAGGGACGAAAAACCCTTAAGAAACCCGTGTTGTGAAAGTTTTATCAGTCTGTGTAATTCTAGATGTGCCCTTATTTTATTTGCAATTATGGATTCTAGAATCTTACCCACTGTTGACGTTAAACTTACCGGCCTATAATTATTCTTTTTAACTCGTCCTCCTTTTTTAAATATTGGTACCACATCTGCCAACTTCCACTCCATGGATACCGATCCTAATTTTACTGAATTATTAAATAATGCAGTTAGTGGACAACTAAGCTCTTCCTTGCATTCCTTTAATATTCTAGCATATATTCCATCAGGTCCCGGAGATTTATGAGCCTTTAATTTATCTATTTCTTTTATTACCTCCTCTCTCGTAATATTTATTGAACTAAGTATATTATCGGGACTGTCTCTGTAAATGGATTCTACTTCCGGAATATTTTCCAAGTTTTCATTGGTAAATACAGATAAGAAATAATCATTTAAACATGTACACATCACTTTATCGTCATCTGTGATATGGCCATTGGCTACTTCAATTGGTCCGACTTTTTCCTTAAATTTTGTTTGATAATGTTGATAAAACCCTTTAGGATTTTCTTTAGCTTCTCCTGCTATTCTAACTTCGTATTTTCTTTTCGACTCTCTAACTATCTTTTTAACTTCCCTGTTTAACTGTATATATTGCTGCCTCACATGCTCTTCACCTCTTTTTAGTTTCCTGTATATTCCTCTTTTAATACCTATAAGATTCTTTATTCTATTGTTCATCCATTTAGGGTCATTTTTTCTTGATCTGCAATGTTTCATGGGAATATAGTCTCTCTGACTATTCTTAAGAGTCATGACAAAATTGTTATATTCCTCATCCAAATTTATATAAACTGACGGACTGCTGTTCTTTCCTGTGAGAGAATTTAATGTATTGATCTTATCTTGTGATAATCCTTGGCATGTGGTACTCAAATTTCGGGGTAATCCGCTACCTGCGACCTGACCTGCTGGATTAACTACCCACATCTGTACCCCATAAATCCCTTCCCATACCTCATTAGATAATTTAGTTTTTAAGTCCTCAAAATCTCCTGCTCTAAAGTTTGGAACAATATTCTTATTTTCCTTTATAGTTTACTTGAAAATTATGTTAAATCTAATGGAATCATGGTCACTGTTGCCCAATTTTTCACCAACTTCTAAATTTGTAACCATATTCTCTCTATTACTAAGAACTAAATCTAGTGTATTCACCCCCCGTGTTGCTTCATGTACATGCTGAGAAAGGAAATTGTCTTCTACTACTTCCAAAAACTCCTTAGAGCTACTATCACCTGTTATGGTTTCCCAGTTAATATGTCTAAAATTAAAATCGCCTACAATGCAAACTCTATTTGACCTGGTCACTTTAGAAATTTCATCGTATATAACTTGCGACTCTATATTATCTAGATCAGGTGGTCTGTAGACTACTCCTACAACTAGACTTTCTATATTATTTTTAATTTCAACCCATAAGGTTTCTGAATTTAGATTTGTCTTAATTCCAGACTTAATGCAGCTTCTGAGACTATCTTTAATATACATAATTACCCCTCCCCCTCTTCTATCTGCACTACGATCAGCATTATAAAGTTTATATCCTGTAATTATGTACTCAGCTTTAAGGTGTTTGCTTTCTAAATTAATCTAACTTTCACTAATGCATATTATATCCGGTCTCTCACTACATACTATGGCTCTCAGTTCTTCTATCTTGTTACCTAAACTACGGCTATTTGTATAATATACTTCTTGTGGCTATTCTTTTTGTTAATATTTGTTCTATGTAACAAATGGTTCTTATCCCTGTTATTTGACCCACTATTTACTGAATCCTTGATGACTAATTTCTCTGCACAAGTATTATTCATTTCATTATTTGTGTCTAACAAAACCCCCCTACCTCTCTGTCTATCATACCAGCCAATACCGAGACACCTGAATTAGAAAGATGCACTCCATCCCTTGCATACATATGCTTACGACTAGTGAAGTGATCCCACCCGTCTATAAAACCTATATTATTCTCCCGACAGAAGACTTTCATCCTAGCATTTACTCCTATAGCTCGAGACCACCACTCTGAACTTTGGTTAAGCCTAGGGAGAATACCACACATCACAGGAACTGCACCCCTTTTGCTAATCTTATCCAGGGCTTGTCTATACAACCTAATCAGCTCTTCACTTCTACCATCCTGCACGTCCTTTCCCCCAGCTATCAAACAAACAACATCTTTTTTCTCAATCCAGCTATTTATTGACTCACCCACCTTCTTCATACCTGCTCCAGGGAAAAATATTTTCCTCTAACTCTATGCCTGAGTTTCCTGTCTACATATCTGCATAGGGAATCCCCTACAATTACCAAAAAACGAGACTTATCCGGAGGATGGGTTACTCCGACCTTGGGAGACTTACCTAGGCTCTTGACCTGAGAGCTTTTCCCACTTCCATTTTTACGATCGCTAGTACACCTATCTGACTCTATGGTTCCTGAAAAATTACTGCCGCCACTGTCACATTCATCTCTAAGTGAACTAAATGAATTAGCAACCTGTAGTCTAAAAGTATCATTTTTCTTAAGAACCATCTTCGTTGAACCCTTATTCACAACTTTCCAGTCGTCTTCATTATTCAATTGTCCCTTCCTGGTTAACACCTCTACTTTACCTCTCAGATCCCTGTTCTCCTCAGCTAAGGATCTGACCTCCTGCCTGACTGCTGCCAACTCATTTCTTAAATTAAAAATGAGTTTGCTTGTGTCAGACGAGGACAAATCCCCAGCAGAGCCACAAACAGTACCAACAACGACACCACCACCAACACCACTACCACTAACACCACCAGCACAAAGAACACCACCACTCTCCATTGTACTAAGTATGGTCAAGACTAGAGCTACTGGAAGCACGTCCTCACTGGATGAACCCAGGAACTAAACATAAGAACATAAGAATAGAGGACACTGCAACATGCCTACTGGCACACACGAGGCAGCTCCATTTTTTAATTGTATTTTCAGCATGTCTAACCTATTCTATTCTACTCTACTTATTTATTCTATTTTTCTTTTTATGATTTTTCTAACAAGCACTAACCTATTCATACGTACCCTACCTCTGTCATATGTCTATCTAATCTACATTTGAAGGTGTCTAAGGTATTGGCATTTACTATCATACTAGGAAGCTTGTTCCATGCATCAGCTACTCTATTACCAAACCAATTTTTACCAATTTCCCTTCTAAACCTAAATTTATCAAGCTTAAATCCATTATTACGAGTTCTGGTTTGATCATGAATTTTTAAAACTTTATTAATATCTCCCTTGTTAATCTCTTTAAACCATTTATACACTTCAATCATATCCCCCCTAACTTTTCGCCTCTCTAGAGAATGTAGATTAAGTTTTTTTAATCTGTCCTCATATGGTAGATTTCTGATATTGTGTATCATCTTGGTCATTCTTCGCTGCACCCTCTCCAAGGATTCAATTTCCACTCTATAATAGGGTGACCAGAATTGCACAGCATAATCTAAATGGGGTCTAACTAATGCAAGATAGAGCTGCAAAATAACTTTTTCCGTCCTATTGCTAACGCTTCTTGAGATAAATCCTAAAATTCTGTTTGCTTTATTTCTGACTGCTGTGCATTGCTCTCTTGGCTTAAGACTACTACTCACAAGAACTCCAAAATCCCTTTCACACTGAGAACTCATGATTTCATGGTTATTTAGCTTATAACTAGTATTGTCTTTTATAGTACCCATTTTAACTACTTTACATTTTTCAACATTAAATTCCATTTGCCATTTGTCCGACCATTCAGATAATCTTTTTAGATTTTCCTGTAAAGCATGAATGTCTTCTTTTCCATTTATAGTTCTACCTATTTTAGTGTCGTCTGCGAATTTACTTAGGTTACTACTGATATCCGAATCCAGATCATTTAGATATACGATGAATAATAGGGGACCCAGGACCGAGCCTTGTGGTATCCCGCTAGTAATCGAGCCCCACTCTGATTTCTCTCCATTTATGCAAACCCTCTGTTTTCTGTCTTTTAACCATTGTTTGATCCATCTGAGAACAGCTCCTCCTATACCATGAGCTTCCAGCTTTTTAACTAATCTTTTGTGAGGAACTCTATCAAAAGCTTTGCTAAAATCTAGATATATTATATCATATTCTTTGCCACAATCTACTGCCTCGTAAACTTCTGAATAAAAAGACAGTAAGTTTGTAAGGGACGAAAAACCCTTAAGAAACCCGTGTTGTGAAAGTTTTATCAGTCTGTGTAATTCTAGATGTGCCCTTATT
>JAXCGZ010002110.1:17500-27500 GCA_037179515.1 Halocaridina rubra | reverse complement strand
TAATAATAATGATAATAATAATAATAATAAAATAATAATAATTGTAATAATAATAAAATAATAATGATAATAATAATGATAATAATAACAATGATAATAATAATAATAATAATAATAATAATAATAATAATAATAATAATAATAATAATAATAATAATAATAATAATAATAAATAGTAATAATAATAATAATAATAATAATAATAATAATAATAATAATAATAATAACAATAATAATAATAATAATGATAATAATAATAATAATAATAATAAAATAATAATAATAATAATAATAATAATAATAATAATAATAATAATAATAATAATAATAATAATAATAATAATAATAATAATAATAATATTAATATTAATAAAAATGTTAAGGGATTATCTTTTTTCGGTAATCTGTCTATTGTCCGGGCTATGTCTTCAGCCCCATCCCCATCTCTACTCCCACCCCAATCAAAAGTAGTCTATTATTATAATTCACTTATCTATTAAAATCTTCTCACATCTGACTTTGTAATATTTTTATGGTATAGCTATCCTTAGATGTGAAGCTTTTATCCTCTCTGAATGTATTTAAAGAATTCACCAAAACACGTTACACCACCTTTCTAACGCTAGTTATACAGCCATGATATACTATCCTACAGTTATCGATATTTATTCTGTGATTATTAGTTATTTTATGACCAGCTACCACAGAATTTGCTAACCCTAAAAAATATGCTCTTTTATGCTCTGTAGCTCTAACACTGACATCCCGACCCGTCTCTCAAATTTAAACTTGAGGACGAATCATACTTCTCAAACACTTCATCTCCAAAACACTCAAGTTGCTTTTTTTCATCCTCTGTTGCATTCCAAGTCTCTGCTCCATATAATGCAGTTGGCACAATCATACATTTATATGTCCTTCTCTTTGTATTCATTCCCAAATACCTCTCTCTCTCATCACACTCTTCAACCCGCCTATACATCATTTACTTGCTTCTTTCACTCTGTGAGTTAACTCTGCATCCACTCGTCCATTCCTTGATACGTGCGATCCAAGATACTTAAAACTTTCAACTTCTTTAAGAAAGTCCCCATTCACTCGTACATTAACACTCATCGTCCATCTCATGACTTTACTGTTACCAATATTCACACTCAACTTCCTTTTTTCACAAACCCTAACAAACTCGGTCACCAAACGATTCAGTTCATTCTCACTGTCAGCCACCAGTGCTGTGTCATCCGCGAATAGCAGTTGATTCAATTTCCACAACTTTACTTACTCACTCAATAGTTCCAAGCCTCTGTCTAATACTCTTTCATTTACTTCACTTTCCACTCCATCTATATACACATTAAACATCTTCGGCGGCATTACAAAACCTTGACGTAGCCCTACATATACTTCAAACCAATCACTCAAAACAGTCCCGACTCTCACACTTGCTCTAATATTCATGTAAAAACTCTTCAACGCTTTCAACAAACTTCCACTTATTCATACAGTTGCAAAACACTCCACAATCCCTCTCTATCTACCCTGTCATATGTTTTCCCAAAGTCCAAGAAGCCAAAATGTGTCCCTACCTTTCTCTAAGAACTTCTCACACCTCTGTCTTACTGCAAATATTGATACACACATCCTCTTCCTCTCCTGAACCCACACTGTTCTTCCTCAGTCAATCTCTAGGTACCTTTCCTAATACGCTCGATTAACGCTCTTCCATATACCGTACAAACTACACCCAAAAAACTAATTACTCTAAAACTTCTACACTCATACTTATCTCATTTCCCTTTGTAAAGTGGAACTACACATGCACTCCGCCAATCAACTGGGACCCTACCTTTCCTGAAACATATATTCAACAACCTAGCAACCCATTCTACTAATGCCTCCCAACCTTTTGACAAACATTCAGCATTACACCCATGTATCCCTGAGGGTGGGGGGTTAAGAATACTTCCTCCGTGTTCCCCTGCGTGTCGTAAAAGTCGACTAAATGGGGGAGCGGGTTGACTTTGAATAACTTTTTCTGTATATTTGCGTCCTACGAGTAGAGAACTAATAATAATAATAATAATAATAATAATAATAATAATAATAATAATAATAATAATAATAATAATAATAATATAATATATAATAATAATAATAATAATAATAATAATAATAATAATAATAATAATAATAATAATAATAATAATAATAATAATAATAATAATAATAATAATAATAATAATAATAATAATAATAATAATAATAATAATAATAATAATTGTAGTCTCCGTGGCAAATTGGTAGCGTCTGCGACTCTGAGGCGACAGGTCGAGGGTTCGCGCCCCGTCACGGACTGAGGTTAGTAAGGGCATACACTCAGGGTAACGATTACGTTTGCCAAAACAAGTCCTTCGTAAGAAGGCAACCGTCCTAGCCCTTAGTAGAAAAGGGAGTTCGTGACGTAAAACGAATCCATCCAATAATAATAATAATAATTGTTGTCTATTATTGAAACTTTTGCTCTGTGTTTTGTAACTCTCTGAAGACACCTTTTTTTAATGTGTGACCAGGAAGAAGTTCAACTAGTTGGCTTGACCATAAATGCTGATCTCCTCAAATGGAATTCTCATTTATCTTCCCAATATAATAATGAACTGTACGACAGCAAGCTTTTACCCTTATATATTATCTCTTGTTTCTTTATATTAATTATCTAATTCATAAAATTTGTTGGGAACTATTGGAGTGTGCTTGTATTTTTACTTATTATATTATACGGTATGCATTTAGTTGGCCAAGGAAAAGGCTGACCAAAAGTTGTACACAGAAATTGATCTGGCTTCGTCATTTGGGATTATATCTATTCCACAAAATGAAACTTAATATGTAATATTTCATATAATCACCTATGCTTATATCTATGCGTGCAGTCTTATAATTACTTTTTTCTTAATTACCAATTGTTATTTTTTAATAAAACAGTTATCTAAATACTCTCTCTGCAATAAAAGAATCTTACTATTTTGCCCATAGTATACAGCAGGAAAACAAGACTATTACTCATTAAACTCCTGACACATATTGATAGAATAGCGACTTAGACACAGTCTTATCAAATGCATTTTTTTTTCCAAGGAAAAACTTTTGTTATTATTATATTTTCCAGTGTGTCACAATGAATGCATATTCGAATGGGATGGACACAAGAATGTTTAAGCTATAAGTCTGGATGTCCATCTTATCTCCCCGTATCCGGATCGAATCAAGTTCTAGGCTTGTCACATTCCGACTCCTACGCATTCCCATTAAGCTACACAGTCCCTTTTTACGATATTGATGATAACATTTAATAATATTTAAAAAATAATACCAATATTCCCTCTTTTGCTATTTTAATCTTGTAAAGATAAATGGGTCTTGAATAGTTGTGTCCAGTGCCATATTATACCTAAGCACCATTAAATACTCAAACAAACATCTCCTGTAAAGATGAATTACATCAACTGCCATAGAAGATAGAAAATAAAAGAAAATGTATTTTAAGAAATTGCCTCTGAGTGTGTGTGTGTGTGTGTGTGTGTGTGTGTGTGTGTGTGTGTGTGTGTGTGTGTGTCTTTAATTTTATTTTAGAGTTATTGACCTTTACAAGACGTTTTTTTCAATCTTTCCGGAGTTCACTTTTATTTTATATGCTTATAATGTAATATAATAGAATATAATATAATATAATATAGTAAAATATAATATAATATAATATAATATAATGTAATATAATATAATATAATATAATATAATATGATATATAATATAACTGATTTAATATAATATGATATAATATAACATAAAATAATATAATGTAGTATAATATAATATAATATAATAAATATAACATAATATAAATTAATAAAATATAATATAGTAATATTTTTATGGTATAGCTATCCTTAGATGTGAAGCTTTTATCCTCTCTGAAAGTATTTAAAGAATTCACCAAAACACGTTACACCACCTTTCTAACGCTAGTTATACAGCCATGTATAACTATTACGCAGCGTAATAATATAAATGTTTGATTTTTCTTTACTTTAATGTCGTTTATGAATATCCATAAGAGGAGACTTATATCAAGTATGCGTGTTACACCAGTGACCTATCAGTCTATCTAAATATAGTTAGTGTAATTATTATTATCATAACTGTTATTATTATTATTATTATTATTATTATTATTATTATTATTATTATTATTATTATTATTATTATTATTATTATTATTATTATTATTATTATTATTATTATATTGATTATTATATTGATTATTATTATTATTATTATTATTATTATT
This sequence comes from Halocaridina rubra, assembly GCA_037179515.1. NCBI lineage: Eukaryota > Metazoa > Arthropoda > Malacostraca > Decapoda > Atyidae > Halocaridina > Halocaridina rubra. Next base: position 23,155 of record JAXCGZ010002110.1, on the reverse strand, counting down.
ATTTATTATTATTATTATTTATTATTATTATTATTATTATTATTATTATTATTATTATTATTATTATTATTATTATTTCTATTATTATTATTATTATTTTTATTATTATTATTATTTATTATTATTATTATTATTATTATTATTATTATTATTATTATTATTATTATTATTATTATTATTATTATTATTATTATTATTATTATTATTATTATTATTATTATTATTATTATTATTATTATTATTACTATTATTATTATTATTATTATTATTATTATTATTATTATTATTATTTATTATTATTATTATTATTATTATTATTATTAATTATTATTATTATTATTATTATTATTATTATTATTATTATTATTATTATTATTATTATTATTATTATTATTATTATTATTATTATTATTATTATTATTATTATTATTATTATTATTATTATTATTATTATTATTATTATTATTATTATTATTATTATTATTTTCATATTTGCTTTATTATCAGCATTATTTTTATAATTGCATAATATATTTTTTTCCCTTAACGTATTCAAAGGATCCCATACCATCTGCAGCTCCTGCATTGGGTATAGCAAACACCTCATTATGCAAAGGTAATTACGTGGTCGGATCATCCAAAACAAATTCCGACAGATGATCGTTATCATATCCAAGTAACCACACAGACTTGGCTTGACAAGTAAATAACGATGCAGACATATTAGTTTGTATCATGTAAAATACGTTTATAGATGCACGTTTGTAAATGAAACCCGTAATTACGCTGAAGGGATAATAAGAGTAGGTCTTGGCAACCCGCTATCATGCAGAGAGGTTTCTTATCTCCTCTCATTTCATCAGTATTGCCTATTATTATTCTAATAAGGCTCTTAAGTTATCTTACCACAAAATATGAGGCCCAGACAGCTTGATCATTGTGAGGGTGTAAGGCATGAACGCATACAAGAGAGGGTGAGAGAAAACAATAGTAGAAGCTTTTCATATATAGTGGTGAGAGTTACAAAGAAGTAAAATCATGGCGGGATTTCTTGCGAAAATATCCATTGATACTTCACCACACAAATATACAGCAAACTCTTTACGACATTCGTTTGGTCGTGCACAGTTCTTTCCCAGCCCCATTCATGAAGAAGCTGTAGGACAATTTACTAATGCATGGAGTTCTTGGATCAGGACTAAGAGTTCATAAGGTTAGTAACTCTTGCCTCATCGCTTTCCACAATCTCTCTCTCTCTCTCTCTCTCTCTCTCTCTCTCTCTCTCTCTCTCTCTCTCTCTCTCTCTCTCTCTCTCTCTCCTCTCTCTCTCTCTCTCTCCTCTCTCTCTCTCTCTCTCTCTCTCTCTCTCTCTCTCTCTCTAAAAGAGAGCAACGTTTAAATTTTCCTTCTCTGGAACGGCTTTCACATAGCCATAGCAGTACTAATTAAGGATGACGAATTGTCAGAGATCAGCATTTTATATCTGAGTGACTCGTGATTGAAAAGTATGATTTAATATTATAAAATGGTGAATAATTTTTTTTAAGCTGCTATATCTCAAGACAAGTAACCATGTCAATCCGTGTATTAGCAGGATAGTACGCTGAAAATATCGTAGTCAAACCTGCCATACCTGGAAGACAAATAGACCATATCATAGCAAAAATTGCTATAATAAGATGGAGACTCAGTCAGAGCAATCAGAACGGAGCCCAAACTGTCATATCATAGCCAAGACTGCGATACCTTAATGGCCAATCGACCATGTTATAAACAAAGTTGCTAGACCATGAAGATCAATGCACCATGTCTAATAGATCTGCTATAACTGAATGATCATTCTGTCATATCATAGCCAGAACTCCTATACCTCGAAGATCAATCGATCATATTAAAGCCAAAACTGCCATGCTAGAATGACCAATCGACAATATCATAGCCAAAGCTGCTAGACCAGGACGATCAATCAAAAATATTAAATCCAGAACTGCTATAGTTGGACAACCAATCGACGATATCATAGTCAGAGCTGCTATACCCGGACGACCAATCGACAGTATCACAGTCAAAACTGCTATAGCTGGATGACCAGTCTAAATTATCATAGTTAGTACTGCTATACCTGGACAACCTGTCAATAATATCATGGCCATTATTGCTACAACTGAACAACCAATCAACAATATCATAGTCAGAACTGCTATACCTGGACGATCAATAGATTATATTATGGTTTGAATTGCTAGACCTGCAATGCCAGTCTTCCTGTAGTTTCCCCAAAACTATTTTTCAGTCTGGTATGAAACTTGATTACGAAACAAGCAGTGGAATCAAAACAGCTCAGATAAACAGATCTTTCCTATAGAGTCCTTAATGTAAGATCTATTTTTTCACAAATATTCTTTAAGTTGAAATTCTTTATATTCAAAAGGCGTTTTTTTTTTTTTAATCGCATGTCCGTTTAGAGTCATTGCGGACAAGTTTCAACAAGAATGCTTCTCGAGACAAACTTTGAGGTTTGATAGAATTTAGTTTGGAAGGAAGGCGGTTTTTTATGAGTGTGAAACCGGGACAGGCAAGAAAACTGCCCTCATCAATAAAGGCCCGGGCACGAGAAAACATTAATACGAAGGAAAAGAAAAAGGTTATGGACAAGGCAGAGATGAGGTAATGATACACAAAAGAAAAAGGACAAACTAAAAAAACAGTCAAAGTACTGAGGACCTAGATATATGGAGGATTAGGCCCTGAGATGACGATTGATCCGCTTTTTCAAGGGGGATAGGTTATACAACTTTAGAGAGACGGAAGGAGGAAGAGAGTTCCAGAGTCTGGAGGTAGATGGGAAGAAGTAGTCGCTGCAGAGACTAATTAACGAGCTACAAATCTCCACACAGAACCTGTGAGACGAGGCCGCTTGGCGAGTGTTACGTGCCCTCGGCAGTGGGGGAGGGATGCAACTCGCCAAGTTATCAGAGCAACGATGGAAGTAGTAGTGATAGAAAAAAGAAAGGAATGATACCTTACGGCGAAGAGAAAGAGAATCCAAATCAAAAGTAAGGGAAGGAATAATAATGAGAATTACTGCCTTAGATTCAACCCTATCAGGGAGATAAGTATAAGAAGTACCCCACATGTGAGAGCAATATTCTAAGCAGGGACGTATAAGACCTTTACAGATTTTAAGTACCTGTAAAGAGTTAAGGTAATGACGAAAACGAGTTAGGAAACGAATTTATTAAGGAAATAAGGGACAACGATACACATACACACACATACACACACACACACACATACACGCACACACACACACATACACACACACACACACACACACACATACACACACACACACACACACACACACACACACACACACACACACACAGAAAGAGAGAGAGAGAGAGAGAGAGAGAGAGAGAGAGAGAGAGAGAGAGAGAGAGAGAGAGAGAGAGAGAGAGAGAGAGAGAGAGAGAGAGAGAGAGAGAGAGAGAGAGAGAGCCATTGGTTGAAGAGTTGATTACCAACCAACCATAATATTACGCTCGTCCTGGGTATAGTACTACTTTCTGGGTATAATGTGTGTAGCGTCTGTATTACACAAAGAAAACAAACACTTCATGAAACAGAATTAGTTAAAAAAGCAAGATGACATTACAGCATGTGGTGTACCACCATATTACGATATACTCTAAATAAGAATTCTCTCTACAAAGAAACAAAGTAAGAAACAAAACAACTTAGCATATGTCAATTTCGGCTAAACATAGGGTTGAGTTAGGTTAGGTTAGGTCAGGTTAGGTTAGGTTTGATTTAGTTACCTTAGCTTACCTTAGGTTGTAAATATAAACATAACATAGGTAATTACAACTTGAAAACTCAGTATATTAAGAAAAAAATTGACGGTAAGCCGCATTCACTAGTATCGAATTAACGGTATATGACGTATGATAAATGCACCAAAAACAATAGAAGAAATATAAGATCGTTCAAGGGATATGGGCTGTAGTTAAACGCCAAAAGTGTGTTATTAAATAGTCCCTCTGTCATTTTCCGCAGCTGAAGAACAGTCCTCCGTCTGTCACCAAGTGTCACAAAGTACCACCAGCAAAAGGGTATTGACGAAGCCACAGAGAAAATTGAGGATTATTACACATTTCGTACCGATTAATTATGCTTGGAAGGATTTCCGGAAATGAAAAAACATTTCCTTTTTTTCTACAAGAATCAGCGAGCAAAAAATAAGAAAAATAGACAAGCCGACCAGGAGATGGGGAGTTACTAGTATAAGGCTCTTTTAAACACACTTAATTTAGAGCATGAAGATGGCTGTATTGCAAAAGAGCAATATTCATTCTGTAAATTAGTAAGTTAAGTTAGATTTGATTAGGATAATCGAAACATCTCTAATATGCAAAAAAAAAAAAAAAAAAAAAAAAAAAAAAAATCGAAAATTGCTTGAGATATAACAACAGACAAAAAAAGATTGTTGATTCACATCACTGAGTAATATAGAAATAGTTTAATGACAACAACAACGAGATAGGAAAACCGCTTATTTGCCACTACAACAAAAACAAGAACAGGAACACCGCCTGTCTACAATTTCACCTAATGTAGTAACATCGATTATTTACAGCAACGAAGAAAACATGAACAGAAATTAGAAAAACAGGAACATCGCTTATTCATTGTAACACTGAGAATAGAACCTTAGATAAATTACAACGCTGAGCTAGGGACATGCATAAATTCACCCTTATTTACCAGTTAAAAAAAAAACATTTTATTTTAAATCACTTATAATAGAAAATTACAATATTTGCTATATTCATGCAATAACTTCGTCTGTTATCATTAATTTTACATGAGGACTGTTTTATCATGACCCTCCACATATCAATAGCTAAGCTAACTGACCGTGAAGAATGGCCAGGGGCGACCATACGTAATACGAATCTACCCCATCCTTCTTAGCTTCAAGTGGTTCTGGTGAAGAGATGCTGTTAGAATCACCAAAGGGAATGTAACTCGGGACCTACTGAAAATGTGTTAAGTGATATATCTACTGAGATTTGATTCATCAATATTTCTAGCTGATCCTTGCCTATTTACACTGTGGATAACCAAGTAGTATAGTGGTGAGGAATGGTGGCAACTCTTCATCCTCAAGAAGCTAAAAGGAGTAACTGGGGTAAATTGTCTGCTGTCTAAGTGGGTGTGCGATGATTCGGCCACACCTGCTTTCAAGGGGGAATTGCGAAAGAAACCTTGTTTGAATATTATTTCTAACAGATATCTTTGGATGGTTGAATCCTTTGAATCATCTTCATTACGAGACAAATACGAAAATCAGGGGCTGACAGCAAAACTTTCGATTCCTTGACCGTCACCTACAGTGAGATCTTACATCGTGCCCTATGTCAATGAGAAAAGAATAGCGACAAAACCAATACACATAAAATCTCAAGAAACAGAAGGAAAATAAATGTACTCAAATAAAGAAAAACAGAATTCTTTAAAAATTAATCTCAACTTAATATTCAGTATTTACCACCAATTTAAACATCCCTCCCCCACTGCCTAGGCCGCGTATCAATTACCAAGCCACCTCTATTCTCAAAGGTAGTGTGTGGTGATTTATAGCTCTTGGAT
>JAXCGZ010002109.1:90000-104376 GCA_037179515.1 Halocaridina rubra | reverse complement strand
CTCTCTCTCTCTCTCTCTCTACTCTCTCTCTCTCTCCTCTCTCTCTCTCTCTCTCTCTCTCTCTCTCTCTCTCCTCTCGTCTCCCTCTCTCTCTCTCTCTCTCTCCTCTCTCTCCCTCTCTCTCTCTCTCTCTCTCTCCTCTCTCTCATGCACATATACACACAAGGTGAATGCTAGACAAATCATTTTTACCATAATCGAAGCCCAAAAGCTCCCTTTAATACAAGACAATCTCTCACAGACATTCATATATGGAGTTCACATTGAGCCTGCTGAATTAACAAGGATTACATGAGGGATCCCACTGCCCTCTCATTCCTGTCCCTCAGTAGCCCTGTTGAACAGAGGGGCTGTATAAACCACTTTGTAGAATAGAGCTCTAAGAGTCTATACCCTCTGGTTCGGAACCAGATGCTGTAGTGGGGCTGTATAAGCAACGTTGTGGATTCGAACTCTAGCTCTTGCGGCTGGGACTAGGCACCATATCCTCTGAGCTACCAAAGAGTTGGGACTCACCTTCTACGAGGTTTTTGACATGCACTTCCATTTTCTCTCACCAATTCCAGAGACAAAAACAATGAAATTTTCCAAAATGGTCCTGACAAAGCAATTCTTTGTAGCTGAAGTAGTAATCCCTATATTTCACAATACAGTCCCTGAACCCGTCAAGTTCATGACAAAAATGTTACTAGGTGGTAAATTCTTGATTCCTTTGTCCTTGTTTCCTTGTCTATTCCTAGAACGCTGTTTTTTTTTTTCATATATTCTTGTGTTCTTTTCCTGATATTTCGATATATGGCTTTGACCAACTTTTCCTATTTTTAAGAGAATTTCCTCATCTCCCTTTGTTGGCAAGTATGACCTCTTTTTTTTTTTTTATCTCTTTGGAGGCATTTCTTTCAACATCGCAACCCTCAACACCTCCGCATATATCCTTATTTACTAACTTTTATGTCATGTATTTTTACTTGTATTTAATATATAGCTATATACCAGACTACACACACATACACCCAAATACATAATGATGATGGAAATGACACCATTTGCTCTAGTATTCAGGAACAAAAGCAGGTGTAAAGCACTACCCCAAGAAAGAACATTGGGTATACGTTCGTATTATTGTGTCCATTCTCCTTCCACGAGATTCTTACTTAACAAACTTTCTCTTTTTAAAATACACCATAATGACCTCATACATCGTCTCTGAGGAACATTACTTGTTATTATATCGGCATACCTCTACCCTTCGTCAATTGTACAACATTTTAGGCTCATGTATCAAACCTGAGGAACACCACTGGCACCATTATTGGTATTCTTCTTTTCCACGCACTCTCAATTATCCAGGTATATCAACTACTCAGAGTCACCCACTCCCTCTATGGAGAGGTGCTCTCCGTAGGTGGGAGGCTGCGGCGGGGAGGGGAAACTCCTAATGGTGTAAGTGGGCTCCATTTTTTAACATATTCACCCCTGTCTCCTCCAGTTACCTGTGGTATCTTCTTTCATTGACAATGGTTCATCTTCTACCCAGGAGGTATCCTGAAGGTCATGCCTAATTATTCTTTACTTGTCGGAAATACTCTCCCTAGACAACCATTTATTTCTTTTGTCTTTTATTTTCTGTATAGGTATAATTTGTATTCATGTATACAACATAGTTAGAGAGACTTACAGTGATTTACAATAAGCTCTTTGCCAAGGTTATTTCACAAAGTTCAGCTAGTTTTGTTTGAATTCAACAGTATATGGTAAACTTTTTTATTCATTATTTCAGCACAGTTACATGTATAAAGGCTGATATGCCATAGCCTTTACCTGAATTAATGTAGCTTATATATTACTTATAATTTGGGACTTCGCGTGAAATTCAGTTCATAAGAAAATTGAGACCTAAATGTGAATATTGTAAATATTTCCTCTATTACATTAATTACACAATGTCATTTCAAGATACAGCAGATAACAAAAGTGATGTTGAAAGACAGAATATTTACTAGCTTCGTTCGTTCGTTCCGGCTTTACGTAACGGACTCTCTTTTCTACCAAGGGCTAGGACGGTTGCCTTCTTGCGAAGGACTTGTTTTGGCAGATGTAATCCTTACCCTGAGTGCATGCCCTTGCTAACCTCAGACCGTGACGGGGCGCGAACCCTAGACCTGACGCCTCAAAGTCTCGGACGCTACCGCTTGAGCCACGGGGACTACAAATAATTTTGTTCCGGTTTTACGTCACGGACTCCCTTTTCTACCAAGAGCTAGGACGGTTGCCTTCTTGCGAAGGACTTGTTTTTGCAGATGTAATCGTTACCCTGAGTGCATGCCCTTGCTAACCTCAGACCGTGACGGGGCGCGAACCCCAGACCTGACGCCTCAAAGTCTCGGACGCTACCGCTTGAGCCACGGGGACTACAATTAATTTTGTTCCGGTTTTACGTCACGGACTCCCTTTCTACCAAGGGCTAGGGCGCTTACTAGCTTCATTTCACCGTATCTGTGACGGATACTTTTTTGCCCCGAAGACGGCGCTTTGCCTAACAACAGAATCTAAGCGAGATGATTAAAGACCGAGTTTTTGAAGATACACTGAACCATCTCTGTTTAGGATATATCGATTAGAACCAAGCACACTGCTTAAAAACAGAGACCAAGAGTTATAGGTGTTCTTTTTATTTTCAAGATTCAAAGGGGAAAAATGGCTCATATATATAGATAGATATAGATTTGCAGTATGCCAGTAGATGATATACCGCTCCGAATTCATCACGTTGCCGAAAAATTGTGACCAGATGTGCGATATAACAGACTTAGTCTATCATAGCATACAGCTTATATCTTATATCGAATAATAAGTCGCTCAGCATCCACCACATAGCCAAAAAGCTTAACCTTCTCGCCGTAAAAGAACAAGAAGACCTCTGATAGACGGAGTGGGGGAGTGCCTCATGTCACGATTCTGGTGGAAACCCCAGTTCTATATATTTGACGCCACACGCACACTTAAGTGTGCGTGTGGCGTCAAATATATAGAACTGGGGTTTCCACCAGAATCGTGACATGAAGCACTCCACCCACTCCGTCCATCAGAGGTCTTCTTGTTCTTTTATGGCAGACAACGTTCCCTCTTCCGGGTGCAAAGTTCACTCAACAATAATCTTATCAGTAACAAGTCTTTTTTACTTCCAATATTAAATCCGTGCGTATAATTGGTGTGTTTATTAAGACTGCTGAGTTGATAGTATAAAACTACCCTCTCCTATATCCTTAAACGATTCTGGCGAATGAAACTAAACTAAATGCCTTGAGGAATTGAGCTCGTGACCTCTTGGTTAGGAACCAGACATGTAGTATATATGTATCCATATTTTCCTTGTAGGAGACTTAATTAAAATATCTACGATATGAAAGTCCACATGTGGAACAAGGGAAACTGCGAGTTCAAAGAGGCAGTTACCCATACCTGTCTTGTAGCTATGCTTTCCGTCACGCACTCGCAAAGACACACACACACACACACACACACATGCATTCTATTATTTAAAAACTCACCTAAAAAGAGGACATAAAAGAGCTGGAAGTGTGTTAATAGTTTAAAGAAATTTTCATAATGAGATAATACTGACTGATAAGTTCGAGACATCGTGACGAGCCTTAAGGACAGGCACGACTGCTCCCACCTTCACTGACAATTCTCTCTCTCTCTCTCTCTCTCTCTCTCTCTCTCTCTCTCTCTCTCTCTCTCTCTCTCTCTCTCTCTCCTCTCTCTCTCTCTCTCTCTCTCTCTCTCTCACACACACACACACACACACACACACACACACACACACACACACACACACACACACATAGTAAGGGCAGCATATGCATTCTTATCAAATGTAAGGGTAGCCTTCAGGCACATGGACAAGGAAATGTTCAGAAATATTTATGTAACCTATGTGAGGCCAAAACTCGCATATACAGCCCCCTTTTGGAATCCGCACTTGAAAAAGCACATAGCTAAGCTTGAAAAAGTTCAAAGACATGCCACGAAACTGATGCCAGAAATACGCAATCTCAGTTATGATGAGAGGCTGAGGGAATTAGACTTACCATCACTCGAAGCTAGAAGAGTGAGGGGGATATGGTGACAGTCTTTAAATTCCTTCATGGTTATGATAGAGTGGATAGGGATCGATATTTTGATATGGCTGGCTCTAGAACTAGAGGTCATAGTTTGAAGCTTCGTAAGAAAACTTCTTTGCAGGATGTAAGGAAATACTTTTTCAGTGTAAGAGTAGTTGATAATTAGAATTGGCTAAGCGAGGAGGTAGTTAATGCTATCTCAATCCATAGTTTTAAGGACAGGTATGATAAGTATCACTAAGTCTAAAATGGAACCGCTCAGGAGACGGGAAGATACGAGCTTTGGGCTGTTTCCCGTAAACACAATTAGGTAATCACAATTAGGTAATCACACAATTTTAAACAGAAAGGGAAAGAAGTGTATATGTGTATATGGATTTATTTACCAATATTCTATCACGAGAAAGAGCTCTATGTTCGTAGCCTCCAGGGCTTCTTTTATTCACAGACGCTTACAATATTTTTCCATAAAACTATATATACGTTTAGCATATAATAGTTTATCTCCACTGGCGAATATGTTTTGTAATGTAAACTTACTATAAGCTCGCCTCGATGCCCTCCAAATCCAATTAAATGGATAGAGTTGGCATCAGAAAGGGCATCCCATCGTAAATTTCTGTGACCGTGCCAAACACTTTCCCCATATTAGCATGGGTATAACTATCTTTAAAATATATAATCATTTAATCAGTGATTAGGGCGCTCGAATTCAGAAATGACCAACCCGTGTTCCAGCCCACCGCGTGACGCAAGGCTCCAACCTGTAATTGTCCACCCCCATTTCTAGCAATATATATATGGACACTAGTCCGCCTGGGTAAACAGATATAGCTGACCAAAAATTATGTACAGGATTGTCGAATACAAAGCAAAAAAAATGTAAACCTTCCTCGTCACTCCGCCCCATTTAGTCGACTTTCACGATGGAATTCGAAATCAAAACCAGTTTAGGAAATGCATTATCATGTTTCTGCATAAGTAATGGTTGGCTATATCACTCATGTGAAACTTCAGAAGCAGTGTGTTACACACACACACAAATACACACACATATACACAGACACACACACACACACACACACACACACACACACACACAATAGTTGATGACAGGTATTTTCAAAGAGAGAAATTTGTCAACATTAAATATATTCAGAGTTTTAAGAATAGGTAAGTGTCAGTGAATAAAAAAATGACTGGGGCATTACGATCTTAACGCTGTAAATTACACTCACACACACACACACACACACACACACACACACACACACACACACACACACACACACACACACACACACACACACACACAGCTCATGGCTGGCTCTAGAACTAGAGGTCATAGTTTGAAGCTTCGTAAGAAAACTTCTTTGCAGGATGTAAGGAAATACTTTTTCAGTGTAAGAGTAGTTGATAATTGGAATTCGCTAAGCGAGGAGGTAGTTAATGCTATCTCAATCCATAGTTTTAAGGACAGGTACGATAAGTATCACTAAGTCTAAAATGGAACCGATCAGGAGACGGGAAGATACGAGCTTTGGGCTCTTTCCCGTAAACACAATTAGGTAATCACAATTAGGTAATCACACACACATCCAGTTCCTGTTTTCCATTCACGAATCCCATGAGTACCTGAGTTGTTCGTTGTACTGCACCTTAGGGTACGCATGGTTTTAAATACCGCTTCAAACTCCGGTACGAAATAGTTTGCAAAAAAAAAAAAATTACTTTTTTAAGTGGGCTTCAGGATGCTCAGCCGGATCTTAAAACCTTTTATTTTCTTGTCCTAAAGCATTATCAGACCACATGCGGAGAGAGAGAGAGAGAGAGAGAGAGAGAGAGAGAGAGAGAGAGAGAGAGAGAGAGAGAGAGAGAGAGAGAGAGAGAGAGAGAGAGAGAGAGAGAGAGAGAGTTAAAAACAAATACTGAATGAGAGTTTGAAGCATTAGTGACAATATTTAAAAAAAAAAAAAAAGAGCAATTGAAAGAGAAGGTTAGGGGGGAAAATCTAAGATAGACAATATATCTATTAAAAATCGCAGAGCACTGCCGAGTTAGAAAAAGGTGACTTCGAGGTTTATTTTCAGTTACTTGCAAATTAAATCACAGAATAATATATACCTTAATAACAACACCTAAAACGGCACTCGTAGGAGATGCAATTGTTACAGTTGGTAGCGCTTTGGCACGTTAGAGTGTGATGCTCAGGTCATACAGAATAGGAGAGTAATCACAACGTTCCTCTGTAGACTAAAAATAATGCTCATTGTATGTCACCATCAATCCCCATAATGGTGGTGGACACAGACAGAGTGTGGATGGGGAATAAAGGCTGGGTGTCCTTCCTAGCGCCTCAAGGTGGGTTCGATCGTGGATCTGTTAACTCTTGAGTTGAGCATTTTAATCACTCAGCTACCGTGGTCTCCAGCCAAGTTCCTCTGTAGGCTACTAGGACTCAAATGCATTTACATGTTTCTTCTTCATCATCATCTTTCTCCTTTTCTCCTCTTTTTCCTTCTGCTCCTCCTCTTAATTTTCCTCTCATCTCACCCTTCTCCTCCTCCTTATTCTTTCTAGTGATTTTTTCTTTTTCTTCTACTTCATATATATATTCTACTCCCCTATTCCTTTTTTTTTCTTCTTTTTCTCCTTCATGGTCTTCCTTTATATCTCATGACATTTTCTTCTTTTTCTTCTTCTCCTTCTTCATCATCATCATCATCACCTTCATCATCATCACCTTCATCATCATCACCTTCATCATCATTTTCTTCTTCTTCTTCTTCTTCTTCTTCTTCTTCTTCTTCTTCTTCTTCTTCTTCTTCTTCTGGTGTAGGAGTTAAATCCAGAAGAAAGGCTGAGAGGCAAGACTAAAACAAAGGGTAGCAAATGACTGAGGATATATTGATAGTTAAGAGGTTGTTTATGTAAAACAGGCAAGGATGCGTGACTCATGAACGGCCAAAGAGGCGGCCAAGATTCCTAATAGCAAGTTTATTTCAAGGCCATTGACATAGTTTACGGGCTTTGGACCGATTTCTTAAACAGAGTAAACCTAAGATACCATATTGTTAGTTAGCTAGACACACAACTGGATTTTATAAACGCATCTGACGCGGTTCCGTGTATGGGTAAGATCCCGTATTGAATCCTAGGCCCGATTTCTTAAACAGTGTAAACCTAGGATACCATATTGTTACTTAGCTAGACACAAACAAATGGCTTTCATAAACGCACCTGACGCGGTTCTGTGTATGCCTAGGATCCCGTACGGGATCCTAGGCATACACAGAACCGCGTCAGGTGCGTTTATGAAATCCATTTGTGTGTCTAGCTAACTAATAATATGGTATCCTAGGTTTACGCTGTTTAAGAAATCAGGCCTTTCAGGAAACGTCTCAAGACCTAAGTTTATATAACACTTGTTTTCAGAGTCATATATGTGGCATACGGCTTTTTTCGGGGATACATATATGGATTAAGGTTTTTAAGGAACCTCTATATAGTTTTTGGGGGGTTTTCAAGGTCATGTATATAGTTAGCGAGGTTTCAGGGTAAAGGTCCCTAAACCTAAGTCAAAATAAAAAAAATATATATTTTAGATGAAATGAGAGGTTTTAGGTTCAACAGTTCCAAAGACCATATTCTTATGGCATTTCCAGGGTCTTGTGCTGAGAGGTTATAGGGAAAGGGCCCCTAAAACCAAGATGAAAAGCCAATTTTAATTAGGTCTTTGATATGATAAAATGAGGTCTGGGGAAAAGAATTCTTAGTACCATAATCAAAGAACATTTTCAGGGTCTTGTATATGGTTTATAAGGTTTAGGGTAAAGAGGTCCCAAAAACCTAGTTACTTTGACAGTTCTTTTCAGGGTTTTGGATGTATTTTGATAGATCAAGGCAAACACCCTTAGCAAAATATTATGCTTCTTTTCAGGACTTGTATATGAATTACAAGCTTTCAGGATAACGATAACCCCAATATCAAGTTCATATAAAAGTTCTTTTCAGGGTCTTGTATATAATATAAAAGATCTCTCAGGGTCATATGATCTTATTTTCATACTGATACTCAGGTGTGATCTCACTTCCATTACAGGGTCACAAAAGCATAATAACAAAAGTTTGTTAATCTGAGCACCTCATGAATTGGAAGATTCGCAGGAATATTATATTTTTAAGTTCTCTGTTATCAGAGAATCTGTTTTTCCTCCTTGTTTTAAATATGTTTACTTTAGTATTACACAATTTGTGATATATATATATATATATATATATATATATATATATATATATATATATATATATATATATATATATATATATATATATATATATATATATATATATATATATATGTGTGTGTGTGTGTGTGTGTGTGTGTGTGTGTGTGTGTGTGTGTGTGTGTGTGTGTGATTACCTAATTGCTTACCTAATTGTGTTTAAGGGAAAGAGCCCAAAGCTCGTATCTTCCCGTCTCCTCATCGGTTCCATTTTAGACTTAGTCATACTTATCATACCTGTCCTTAAAACTATGGATTGAGATACCATTAACTACCTCCTCGCTTAGCCAATTCCAATTATCAACTACTCTTACACTGAAAAAGTATTTCCTTACATCCTGCAAAGAAGTTTTCTTGCGAAGCTTCAAACTATGACCTCTAGTTCTAGAGCCAGCCATATCAAAATATCGATCCCTATCCACTCTATCATAACCATGAAAGAATTTAAAGACTGTCACCATATCCCCCCTTACTTTTCTAGCTTCGAGTGATGGTAAGTCTAATTCCCTCAGCCTCTCATCATAACTGAGATTGCGTATTTCTGGCACCAGTTTCGTGGCATGTCTTTGAACTTTTTCAAGCTTAGCTATGTGCTTTTTCAAGTGCGGATTCCAAAAGGGGGCTGCATATTCGAGTTTTGGCCTCACATAGGTTACATAAATATTTCGGAACATTTCCTTGCCCATGTGCCTGAAGGCTACCCTTACATTTGATAAGAATGCATATGCTGCCCTTACTATGCCATTTATATGTATTTCTGGAGACAAATCTGCCAGTATGTTTACTCCTAGATCTCTCTCATTTTCTGTCTCTTGAAGTTGTACTCCAGCCACCGAGTAGTCAAGCTTGGGCCTTCTTGCACTTGTACCCATTCTCATTACCTTACATTTTGAAGTATTGAATTTCATTAGCCACTTTTCTGACCACTCATGCAGATTATTTAGATCCTCCTGAAGTTCTCTACCATTGTTCTCGTTTTTTACTTTCTTCACAATCTTTGCATCATCTGCAAACATATTCATGAATGAATTTACAGACTCTGGTAGGTCATTTATATATGCAAGGAACAAAAATGGCCCTAAAACTGAACCCTGTGGAACTCCACTACTAACTCTTCTCCATTCAGACACTGAGTGTCTTACTCTAACCCTCTGTTCCCTTTCTTCTAAGTAAGTTTTTATCCATTCCAAAAACATTTCCACCTATTCTAGCCATTGATTGCAGCTTCCTAATAAGTCTCCCATGTGGAACAGTGTCAAACGCTTTCTGGAAGTCTAGGACTATGCAATCTGCCCAGCCCTCTCTTTCCTGTAAGATTTGGCTTACTTCATCATAAAATTCTAATAAGTTTGTTACTGTTGATCTACCTTCTCTGAAGCCATGCTGCCTCACTGACAAAAAGTTGAAGGATTCCAAGTGAAGAGAGATATGTTTCCTTAGTAGTTTCTCCATAACTTTGCAAACTATGCTGGTCAAGGAAACTGGTCTATAGTTCAGAGCCGTATCCCTCCTTCCCTTTTTGAAGATAGGTATCACATTTGCTTGTTTCCAGCATCTTGGAATCTCCCCCGACTCCAGTGACTCCTTAAATATGATACTTAGTGCCGCTGATATTGTGTTTGCGCATTTTTTAAGCACATGAGGGGATATGGCATCAGGACCTGTAGCTTTATGAACATCTAAATCCATCAGCACTTTGCATACCTCTGTGGCTGTAAGGTTGTTGTTCTCTAATACCGTCCCTTAAGCTTCTATCACTGCAATCTGAGGGGGTGGGGTATTTTCTACTGTAAATACTGACTGAAACTCCTTGTTCAATTCTTTGCAGATCTCTTCGTCCGTCTCAGTGATGCTTCCATCCGCTCTCTTTAGCCTTAAAACCTGTTCTTTTACCTTCAGTTTTCCTCTGATAAAGTTGTGGAAAAGCTTGGGATTTTCTTTAGCCTTCCTGGTGATGTCCTTCTCATAGTCTCTCTCTGCCTCTCTCCTTTTACTTAGGTAGTCATTTCTTGCTCTTTTGTAGGTTTTCCAGGCATTTATGTTTTTTCTCCTCCTATACCTTTTCCAGCATTTGTCTCTCCACTCCTTAGCTCTTTTACACCCATTATCGAACCATTTCTCTCTGGCATGAATTACACCTACTTTGGTGACAGGTATGCAGCAATCTACTATCTTCCCATATTTCTCTCAAAAGATGTCATACATTTCTTGTACAGATTTGTTGTAAAATAAGGTTCTCCAGTCAATAACTGCAAAAAGCTCATTCATTTTGATGTAATCTCCTTTCGGATAGTTCCTCCTCATGTCCTCAGTGCCTCTACTCTCAGGAAGAATGTCTTCAATGATATACTCCATCAACAACACACAGTGGTCACTCTTTCCAATTGGTGGTTCATACTCATTTTTTTCAATATCCAACACATTATCTGTGAACACTAGATCAAGTAGTGATGGCTCATCCCCACCCCTGGCTCTTGTTGGTTCCATTACATGTTGGTGTAGGAAATTCCCTTGTACGCAATCTAGGAATCTTGCACCGAATGAGTCCTCACCACTGTGTGGGTCAAGATTTATCCAATCTATCTCTTTATGATTAAAGTTTCCCATAATCAAAATCCTACATTTTTTTCCCGTGCCATGTTAACAACTGAGTTTATGACTTCAATAGTACCTATATGACTTTCCTCATAATCTTCAAGCCTATTTTGGTTCCTTGGTGAGTTGTATACAACAGTTATTATAATGCTCTCTGTCCCAGTATTTATGCGAGCAACAAGAAATTCCTTGAACTCACTTTCTATAGCCAGGTTTATTTCTTCAACTTGAATCCTTTCACTTATGAGCAGTGCTATCCCTCCACCAGTCCTCTCAGATCTTTCAACCCTTAGTATTCTGAAGCCCTTAGGAAAAACTGTGACACTGTTTATGTCCTCACTCAACTTAGTCTCTGTAATTGCTACTATATCTGCCTTACGGTTGTGAATCTTATCTTTTAATTCTACTGCCTTACCAGCTAATCCATCAGCATTTGTGTATAACAATCTTAATGAGGCCCCATCCCCTGATCTTCTGTCATTATCTTCTTTATCTCCCCTTTGTCTGGAAGAACTCTGTAACGAAATTTTTCTTCTGTTCTTCATTTCTTTCATCATTTAACCTTCTTGCCTCTTGCAACAAGTTTTTGATCTTTCCCATCTCTTCCTGTGTTCTGTATCGTCTAATGAACACTTCTTTGAATTCTTGAAGGTCTTTTAGACTTTTTTTTCTCAACAATATTTCCCTACATGTTTCCCCTCTCTCAAAGGTTACTTTTGTTGGTCTCGGCTTTCCTTCCCTCGAATATATACCTAGTTGGTGTATGTTTACAATATCCTCAGGACCACAAACTACTCCAAGCTTGCTTATCAGGTCTACAACCCTAGCCTTATTTTCTTCAAGTCTCCCCTGGCATGTTGGCTCCTGGGATTCACTTATGCCTGAGATTACCACTGTCTTCTCCTTATCAAGTGCCTGTCTGATGAGTGGGTTTGCCCTTTCCATCACAACGTCTTTCATTTTTTCGATTACTGTCTCTTTATAGTCAACTGTTTGTATGTTTTCCAGTGCCACCTCCTTTACAGCCTCTTTTACTGCCACATTCCCCTTTAGTGCATCAGCAAAGGAAGTTTTCATGGCATCATTTTCCATATTCAGCTCCTGGAACTCTTTTCTGAACTGTTCAATGTTTTCCTTAATCTGGACATTCCAAGCAGCAATCTCGTCTCTCTCAGAAGAGAGCAGTGAACTAACATCTAATTCCTGAATATGGAAAATGATGCCATGAAAACGTCCTTTGCTGATTCACTAAAGGGGAATGTGGCAGTAAAAGAGGCTGTAAAGGAGGTGGCACTGGAAAACATACAAACAGTTGACTATAAAGAGACAGTAATCGAAAAAATGAAAGACGTTGTGATGGAAAGGGCAAACCCACTCATCAGACAGGCACTTGATAAGGAGAAGACAGTGGTAATCTCAGGCATAAGTGAATCCCAGGAGCCAACATGGCAGGGGAGACTTGAAGAAAATAAAGCTAAGGTTGTAGACCTGATAAGAAAGCTTGGAGTAGTATGTGGTCCTGAGGATATTGTAAACATACACCAACTAGGTAAATATTCGAGGGAAGGAAAGCCGAGACCAACAAAAGTAACCTTTGAGAGAGGGGAGACATGTAGGGAAATATTGTTGAGAAAAAAAAGTCTAAAAGACCTTCAAGAATGCAAAGAAGTGTTCATTAGACGATACAGAACACAGGAAGAGATGGGAAAGATCAAAAACTTGTTGCAAGAGGCAAGAAGGTTAAATGATGAAAGAAATGAAGAAGAGAAGAAAAATTTTCGTTACGGAATAATTCCAGACAAAGGGGAGATAAAGAAGATAATGACAGAAGATCAGGGGATGAGGCCTCATTAAGATTGTTATACACAAATGCTGATGGATTAGCTGGTAAGGCAGTAGAATTAAAAGATAGGATTCACAACAGTAAGGCAGATATAGTAGCAATTACAGAGACTAAGTTGAGTGAGGACATAAACAGTGTCACAGTTTTTCCTAAGGGCTTCAGAATACTAAGGGTCGAAAGATCTGAGAGGACTGGTGGAGGGATAGCACTGCTCATAAGTGAGAGGCTTCAAGTTGAAGAAATAAACTTGGCTATAGAAAGTGAGTTCAGGGAATTTCTTGTTGCTCGCATAAATACTGGGACAGAGAGCATTATAATAACTGTTGTATACAACCCACCAAGGAACCAAAATAGGCTTGAAATTTATGAGGAAAGTCATATAGGTACGATTGAAGTCATAAACTCAGTTGTTAACATGGCGCGGGAGAAAAAATGTAGGATTTTGATTATGGGAGACTTTAATCATAAAGAGATAGATTGGATAAATCTTGACCCACACAGTGGTGAGGACTCCTTTGGGGCAAGATTCCTAGATTGCGTACAAGGGAATTTCCTACACCAACATGTAATGGAACTAACAAGAGCCAGGGGTGGGGATGAGCCATCACTACTTGATCTGGTGTTCACGGATAATGTGTTGGATATTGAAAATATTGAGTATGAACCACCAATTGGAAAGAGTGACCACTGTGTGTTGTTGATGAAGTATATCATTGAAGACATTCTTCCTGAGAGTAGAGGCACTGAGGACATGAGGAGGAACTATCAGAAAGGAGATTACATCAAAATGAATGAGCTTTTTGCAGTTATTGACTGGAGAACCTTATTTTACAACAAATCTGTACAAGAAATGTATGACATCTTTTGTGAGAAATATGGGAAGATAGTAGAGTGCTGCATACCTGTCACCAAAGTAGGTGTAATTCATGCCAGAGAGAAATGGTTCGATAATGGGTGTAAAAGAGCTAAGGAGTGGAGAGACAAATGCTGGAAAAGGTATAGGAGGAGAAAAAACATAAATGCCTGGCAAACCTACAAAAGAGCAAGAAATGACTACCTAAGTAAAAGGAGAGAGGCAGAGAAAGATTATGAGAGGGACATCACCAGGAAGGCTAAAGAAAATCCCAAGCTTTTCCACAGCTTTATCAGAGGAAAACTGAAGGTAAAAGAACAGGTTTTAAGGCTAAAGAGAGCGGATGGAAGCATCACTGAGACGGACGAAGAGATCTGCAAAGAATTGAACAAGGAGTTTCAGTCAGTATTTACAGTAGAAAATACCCCACCCCCTCAGATTGCAGTGATAGAAGCTCAAGGGCCGGTATTAGAGAACATCAACCTTACAGCCACAGAGGTATGCAAAGCGCTGATGGATTTAAATGTTCATAAAGCTACAGGTCCTGATGACATATCCCCTCATGTGCTTAAAAAATGCGCAAACACAATATCAGTGGCACTAAGTATCATATTTAAGGAGTCATTGGAGTCGGGGGAGATTCCAAGATGCTGGAAACAAGCAAATGTGATA
>JAXCGZ010002109.1:80000-85000 GCA_037179515.1 Halocaridina rubra | reverse complement strand
GGCTATCGAATTTTTATTCTGGATCTTTATATCTTAATATGATCATTTTAGCTAAGTTCCAGCTTTTATTCTCCTCCAGAAGCCAAGACTCACCGTGCTCACGGTGGTGTGGCCATGTTTATTTGTCAACATTAAATTTATATCATTCATTTTGGTGTTTCCCTCTTTCAGAGGCCAAGACTATCTTTGCTCCCAATGGCATAGCCCTGCTCAATATGATCCCTCTAGATTCAGCCAATCCTTTGTACGGGAATTCGGTGGAAATAAAAGCCTTGAGAAGTACATTCCTGAAGGATCACATGGTGTTGGATCCTATCTTCCCAACATGTCACGACTTGACCAAGAAGGATGGTGTTAAAGCTCTAACTTTCTCCGGAAAGGATGTTCATATCAGGAAAGATGAAAAAGGTATTTAGAGTGTTGTGACTATTATATTAAAAGTTCATTAACTAAAATGCCCCTGAAAAGTGAATGTGAAACAACATGCTTATAGATACCGATTTATGTTAACATGTGACTTTCCCGCCCTCAATTTTTTGACAGAGAAGATCATAAATATCATATTGCTTCAGATCCACTATTTCCAGGTGACCTGATTTCATGATATGCTCCTGACTTCTCAGAGTGATGGTCTCTGAATTTTAATGTTCCTTTGTTAATTTAACAGGTAATATTTTCGTTGAGGATGCACCAGTAAAAGAAGTTCTGAGTCTCGACGATGGAACTCAGCTCTACGTTCTCAATAAACTACTCTTCGACAACTTTCAGAAGGTGAGGAACATTTTCAATACCAGGGCAGCATCTGAACTAGCAGGACCCACTGGACCTCCTTTGGATATTGATGGAACAGGTTCTGTTCCCCACAGTGAAGACGGAAATCCAGCTTCTCCTACCAATGACTTCGGACCAGTTGGTCCTCCAGCACCACCGTCAGCAGGATTCGTTGGAATCGAACCTCCTGCTCCTCCTCCTCCAGAGCTCTTAGGTGTCCGCGCCCCAGCTCCTCCCCCTGGTTTCCCTGCTGTAGGTCTACCTCAGGATGAACCTGCGCGATTTGCTGTCACAGTATTACCACCAGCTCCACCTCGCACCCAGGAGAGTGATTCAAGAATCATCTTCCCCTCACCTGAGGGAGAGGTAAGGCGTGTTGTAGCACCTTAAGCAAAGCTTAAAAAAAAAAAACGCTTCAAATTATGGTTTTAACTTTACATTCTCGTACTTTGGAGAGATCATGGCGTTATGCTATCCGAAATACAGAAAAACCTTCAATTGCAAATGCTCCTAAAGAATTTCTATCTGAAATGACAGCTTACTTTTAAAAAGAAAATGTTGGTCTGTCTCAGGCCAAGCCAAGATTAGTTGAGAGGTGTTGTCTGTGCTGTTTTGGCTAGGAATTTGGAGAGTTGCAAAACAGAAGAACTCTCTCTCTCTCTCTCTCTCTCTCTCTCTCTCTCTCTCTCTCTCTCTCTCTCTCTCTCTCTCTCTCTCTCTCTCTCTCTCTCTCTCTCTCTCTCTCTCTCTCTCTCTCTCTCACCTATTTATCAATCGAGTTAACTTTTAATAAAGTTTCATATACATTTGAAACCTGGACTATCTTGTTTTTAATTTTTAGTAAGAGATGCAGATCACATGTAAAGTAATAAAATATTAAGCCTTCTACGTCAGTATATATTTTTCTGCTGCCATTCCCTTGCGGCATTTCTGAACAGTTCTCCAAACCTGATCAAATGATATTTATTAGAAATTCCAGACTGAATTTTTACATTTATCTCATCCAAATTTAGACCTAAATCTCTTACTCTGCACGTGACACCAACTTATAAATATCAATTTAGATATGAAATGACTTTAGTAGAATTTTTTTTTTTTCGTTAGTTTCTCTCTAATCTCGCAGAAAACTGAAAATGGCTAAATCCTGATTTTATAAGAAGAAAAATGTTTGCAGCATGATGATTGCTACAGTACATGGTTATAAAACCATTCTTCTTTGTTTCTGCAGCTGTAATTCTGGATCTCTCAGAGTACCTGTACTAAAAAATGGCTGGTTTTTTTCTTTCTTTAGTCTGTGACTCTGTATCTAAAATCTCTTTTGTTTTTAGAAAACCCGTCAAGTCATGTATTTGCATCACTTTGTATCATCTTTTCCCATATCTGTAGATCTTTTATCTTTTAGAAAATCCATAATTTAATACATAAGATTTATGCTTGATGATAGAAATTATTCATCCTCTAATATCTGTATCTATGTCTGTGTCTTTTTAAAGAATCTTTAAATTAATAGATTGCTTACTCTAATTTTTTATCTCCTGTAAACCTTGTCTGTAACTCTGTAGCTTTCAGAGAACTTGTGGTACAATATTTCTGCATGATCCAGAATTTTCAATATTTTAATTTTTTATTGCTTGCAACTGTAAGGTCACTTTCACTCCAAAGTGGTACGTCGCACGTGGCATACCACGTGGCACGCCAGTTGAAAACAAACATCCGGAAATATATGAAATCTTTCACACAGAAGTGGCGTGACACGTCCCGTGTGTCACGCCACTTCTGTGTGAAAGATTTCATATATTTTCGGATGTTCGTTTTCAATTGGCGTGTCACGTGGCATGCCACGTGCGATATACCACTTTGGTGTGAAAGCGGCCTAACTGTTTTAATAGCACTTGAAATGTCAAGTTCTTGTTCCCATTTGTAGTCTTGACTGGGTCTGTAGTTATGTATCTTTCAGACAATTTGTCTTTTGTAATTTTTTGTTTGACCTCTAAGGCTTTCCCCAAAGTTTGTTCGTTTATACAGCATGATAAGCTTGTTCACTTACACCTAATCTTAATATATTATTATTATTATTATTATTATTATTATTATTATTATTATTATTATTGTTATCATTATCATTATCATTATTATTATTATCATTATCATTATCATTATTATTATTATTATTATTATTATTATTATTATTATTATTATTATTATTATTATTGTTATCATTATCATTATCATTATTATTATTATTATTATTATTATTATTGTTATTATTATTATTATTATTATTATTATTATTATCATTATTATTATTATTATTATTATTATTATTATTATTATTATCCTCATCATTATTATTAAATGATTAAGTAATATCATATCAGCTCATGTGTTAAAAGCATCTCCAACTTAACTAATTATAAAGATGGTGAATGCAATTTTCTTGGATTATATATTTATTATATTATTGTCATCTCGTCGTGTCTTCGTGCCAGCTAACATAATGTAATGGAAATAATATACAATAATCACAAATAGTTATATGTAACACTAAAATAAGAAATATTTGCTTAGACAAAACAGAATGAATTTCAATGCTGAATAGTCTAGAGCAGATTTGATTTTATGTTAAATAATCTAATAATGTAATTCTTCATTCACAAAAATATCTTCTTTTCTGTAGTATTGCAGTACTAATTTCCTTTATATTCAGAGGACGCAAAACTTGATATGTAGACTTGGCATGTATCAAAATAGTAATCCTAATTAGCGAATGTTTTTAGCCCGCAATTCTAGAGTTATGTTTTCCTTCAAATGTCTGTCCTGTACTATCACATATAAATTATTATCTAATTTATTGTAAAAGGCAGTAGTTAAAATAAATCAAAATTATACTAAATGTTCTTTCAATTTCTGTCCTTTTATGACCCACGACATTTTTTTTTTTTTTTACACAAACGACATTTTTTTTATATTTCTTGTTTTCCATATGTATGCAAATCAACAACGAGTCTCTGGTAGACAATTATAAAAGGCTATTCCTTTAGACTATTGAGTGGTTGTATCTGGTAAGTGAACTGTAGTGTATAGACAGAGCAATTCCTATAGAGTCAAGTGTGACTGTATATGATAAGTTAACTGTGGGGGAAAAACTGTTTTTAGATTGTAGAGTAGTTGTAAATGAAAATATCACTCTAAAATACTATATCTATGGAATGGAGAATGAATGCATATGGTAAGTTAACTGTAGACTGTAGAGAAAGTTATTACTTTACAGTGTAGATTTATCTCATATGATGAGGTAACTGTAGACTGTAAAGAAAATATTAATTCAAAGTGTTGATTGATTGCACATGGTGTGTTAACTGTAGACTGTAGAAAAAAAAAATACTTTATAATGTAGGATATTTGCATATAATGAATTATCTGTAGAAAATGCTATTCGCTTAGAATGTAAAATGAACATGTTAGCTTACCTGTAACTTGTAAAAAAAAATCGAGTGACTGCGGAAAAGGAAAGGATTGCTATATATATATATATATATATATATATATATATATATATATATATATATATATATATATATATATATATATATATATATATACATATATATACATATATATATATATATATATATATATATATATATATATATATATATATATATATATATATATATATATATATATATATATATATATATATATACATATATATATATATATATATATATATATATATATATATATATATATATATATATATATATATATATATATACATATATATATATACATATATATATATATATATACATATATATATATATATATATATATATATATATATACATATATATATATATATATATATATATATATATATATATATATATATATATATATATATATATATATATATATATATATATATATCTGTGTGTGTATGTGTGTGTGTTGTGTGTTTGTGTCTGTGTGTGTGTGTGTGTGCTATATAGAGCAAAAATTTCAAAATAAATTTCATGATTATAGTTTCTCTCACGTGCTTATTTATGAATATGATCCCTGTAAGGTTTTTTTTTTTTTTTTTTTGCGATTCTTTTCCCTTTCGCGTGACCTAAAGAGTAATTGTTTTTTGAAGGCCATCCTTGGGTAGCTTACTAACCCTTGTTTGTTTCTTAGTATATATAATATTAAAAATTTTATATCGTGGTATAAGCAGCTTATGAATA
>JAXCGZ010002109.1:0-70000 GCA_037179515.1 Halocaridina rubra | reverse complement strand
TGTTTAGATATATTGTTCAACACATACAAATAACCTTGCACTTTTATCAGTGTGTAATAGAAAAGTATTTTGTCACATTAATATTTATTCATGCATGGACAGTGTACACACTGCTGTAGCGTCAGAATATCCCTGGTAATCATAAACAACTAGATATTGTTTTGAATTTGTTGTTGTATTTGATAGAATTCAGTTACTTGTGATGAGTTAACAGTAACTTTTTTTTATTCCAGACAGTAAATTCGGTTCTTAAACCGCATGTTGGAGATATAAGAGGGGTGCTAGTGAACAGTGGTCACCCTGTGACACGGATAAACACTTTGCTGACCGTTGTCAGATTGCCTGATCAAGGTATAATATATGGAAATAACATCCTTATCTGTAAATTTTGCTTCCCGAGTAGGATCGCTGGACACTTTATGACCAAAATAAAGTATCCTTCTGTAGCTCAGTACATATATTGCTTGGGTGCCACATAGGAAGTACTAAGTTCAGTCCAAATTAAAAAAAAAAATTAAGTGAAGAACAAAAGAACCCAAATGTATTCATATAATAAACCTCTAACATCACTCACCTTTCCTACACATTATTTAAGTATTTCATATACACGGAGGTCACCCATCATTTGAAAAATAACATTTTTAACTTTTTTTTTTCGATGTTTCTAGGCGTGTACACTATTATGGCACCACCTGATTCAGCAATTTCAAGCAAGGGTTACGCGTGGCCAGGACTGCTGATGCAGAGGGAACTTGCCAAGAATCTTTTAGATAGACACATACTGAAAGGAACATGGTATTCAGATGGTCTATTGCAAGAGAGAACAATGAGAACTCTTGCAGGGACTTCTATAACTTTTAGAAGAGATGCTGATGGTAAATTCATGGAACCAGCAGTAATATTAAATATTAATTAAATTCCTCATGAATTATATTTATGCTAACAGAAACAATAGATACGTAGCAAGTGCACTTTTTTCACTATTTTGCAATGCTTGTGTCACTTTTATCATCCCAGCTTGAAGTTCCACAGGCCAAACTCCCAAATTGAAATTTTTATAGACTGGACAGGATGCCTTTCAAGTCAACAGTAGAATTACGATGATTGCAGTTTTTAATACAATTTAATAATATATCAATTTATTTCAAGCTTGATTTATATTAGAGCTCCTAATATCAGTCATTTATGCAATAGAATGAGAATTATACATTTTTTTTTTAGGAACAGTGACAGCAAATGGCATACCTATAAGAACTAGTAATTTGTCAGCAACAAATGGAGTTGTGCATTTGGTGGCGGATGTTATACCTGACTGTGACCTTGGCTCTGACCCAACAACTATCCCAAATCCACTGATAGCATCTACAGAATCACCTTTATATTTATTTGGGAGAAGCCCTTCTTCAGAGATCCCAACCATTAGCGGTCTCTATGAACTGCCTGGTCAAGATCCTTTCCAAGATTTTATACCATTAAATTCTCAACCTGCAGATCCCTTTGAGTATGAGAGCACACCCCTTCCATATCCAGTTTCTGATTCATATATAACACACGATCAGACTCCTTTTGAAGTTAATACTGACCTCCAGAATACTACACAAATTTCTGGCACCACTCTGTCTGAGCATAAAACTTATAATTATCATGATGGGATACATGCTACAAGTCATCAGGATTCAAAACCATATGTTCATGATATTTCTGTAGATACACCAGTGAACACTGAACTTTTGAGTTTCCTTGACATGCTTGAAAGGACTGTGGAGAGTATCCCAGGTGAAGAAGAGACTAATCCTCAGTCACTGTTATTAGCTGGCACAAGTAATTCCTCTATTACGGACATTGGTGATTCAACGTCACTACCATTCAGTGAAGCTTTGCCTCATTTATCACATAGAAACACAGTTCTTAATATATCTCCTCTTCCTTTGGATCAGTTGGGACTGAACTCTCAGCTAAACTTTGGTACTGAAAGTAATGATCAAGTACTAAATTTTCGAGACCAGCTAAGAAAAAGTGAGGTAAATAACCCAAATCTAGAGCTTATAGATACAGCCATTAAGCCTGAAAGAGCTGTCTCTGATCCAGTTATAATAACTACGACTTTAGATCTGACCACAGAGAACTTTTTTCACTCTATACTTCAAACGTTAATCAATGGCAGTACCAGTTACGAACTGACAGATCAGCAGATTCCTTCTCCCTGTAATATCTGAGAGAACCGATCATGAATTGAAAAGTCAACAGATTCCATTGTTGCCAGTTGTCCTAGAGAGCCCCGATTATGAACTATCAGGGCAACACATTCCTTCATTACCAGTAAATTTCGGGAGTGATTATAAACTGACAAGTCAACAGATTCCTATAACAACAGTTGTTCCAGAACTCACTGATTCTGAAGTGATGGCTCAGCAGACTCCTACATTATCAGCAATGCCTGAGGGTCCTTTTGCCTGGGCATCCGAAGCTCCTGTAATGGATAAAGAGAAAATCCACATGAACATCCTTGCTCTTCTTCAAAATCTAAATCTGACAAAGTTTGCAGAGCTCATCCAAATATCTGGATTAAATCACACACTCGACTTTGAAGGTATGGATCTGTATAAGGCATTTTTTATGCATATGGTAATAATTTATTGGCCGACTCTTCTGATATAGATAAATGAGAGTTTGAATGTTCTCAGTGCCACATATAACAAATATTGCACACGATGGGAAAAGTTTAGCCTTTATCTTTATAATCATATTTTATCTCGTCATGCGTAAAATTATATTTTTAGTGCAATAAAGTTATTTTGGCATATATATATATATATATATATATATATATATATATATATATATATATATATATATATATATATATATATATATATATATATATATATAAAATGACAAAAGAAAAGAAATTCATTTCAGTCTTACTTTTTTACCTTGCAAAATGTCATAAACAGACAGTCTCATTGAAGACTTCTTTTTCCAGGCCCATGGACGGTATTTGCACCAAGCAACGAAGCTATTGACGCCATTCCACCTAAAGCATTGGAAGAAATCATTTCAAATCCTAGGTTTTTGAGACGTGTTGTGTCCTATCACGTGATACCAGGGAAATTCCTCAGTGAAATTTCTTTCAGACCCGGAATACAGCTACCCACTCTCCATGCAGGCTATACACTCGTCATATCCTATTATAGTGATGGCCCGGTTGCTGTGAGTATTCTTATATGTTTCACGTGCTTATTTTAGATTGTCTTAAAGTGGTATCCAAGATGTTGTTAATATTTTGTCCTTGTAAGTGTTATATTACAAGAAAATTATTTTATAATTTATAGTTTGAAGGTAATTACAATAAGTACAGTTTCACTAGAATGTGAAACTAGTGACATGCTTGGATGGGCCGTTTTTCAGTAATCATTGTATATAAATATTTGGCTTAAGTACTCTGTATTGTCAATACACAATAAGTTTTTAACATTTTATTGGACGTAGGAATGTCAGTATTTTCCTAGTTACTAATTCACTTATTTATTAGTTGGTTAGTATAGTGTTTTATAAGACAATAAGCTTTAGATATTGAAAGTACAATGACCATGTTCTTCTCCATAGTGTCATATATGAAATGTATAAAAGGAATATAACACTTTTGGACAGCTTTTCTGAATTCATGTCAAATCCGCATTTGAAAACTTTCTTATCGTTCATTTTATTTGCTTGTATTATGATTTGTAATTAATTACCTTTTTCTATATGCTAGAGGTGGGTAGCTGGAGGAAGCACCTTATCTGATCTGGACGAGGAAGCTAGTAACGGGGTAGTCCACATCCTGGATCAGGTACTGTATGCTCCTTATGGGAACTTGGTCACCACCATCTCACTGTCTCCAATACTTACAGTTTTCTCTAAACTCATAGCTTCTGACGAGAATCTTCAGAGGTATCTCTCAGGTAAGGCAAGATACTATTTAATACTGAGTCCACTAAGCTTTTCTAGTATCTATTTACTTTTCTAAATTGTTCTATTGATAATGCTTCTCAGGTTAGACACAGTACTATTTCATACTAAGTGAACTATACTTTTATAATATCTACTTACTTTAATGTACTTTTGAGTATTTTTAACATTCTCACATTCTAGAGAAATGCATCAGAAAATATTCTTCGCTGTGCCTCATTTCTTGAAGTGAGCTGAATTGTTGCCCTTATGTACTATAGACAACGAATCACTCATTAAATACAATGATGACGTTAAGTTTTCATGAGCAAAAAAGTCATCTCTTCCAATTATAGTTGAGCATGTTCTTTTGTTGCTTTATCTCTAATGGTTTGACTGCAGAAATAGTAAATGTTCCAAGTGAGAAAAAATCTCTTATATTCAGAATATATATCTAGGATTGTTATATAGGTTTCGTATCCTTTTAATCCAAAGAATAATATCGTCTTGTTTCAGCATCAGGTCCAATAACAATATTTGTTCCACAAGATGAGTCTCTACAGAAAATTACCATACCAGAAGATCAGTTTGTCAGGAGAGGTACGTAATAAGTAAACAAACTATGCTACATATAGCATATGCGAAATTGAATATTTCTTTTAGTGGTTAAAAATTAATTACGTATCTAGCGTATTTATTTTACTATTCTGAAAAGCTTTTACAAAACAATTTTTATACTGTACCAACTTGAACTTTTACAAAATAAAGGCTCTCTTAATCCACTGGAGAGGAAGCATGCAATTTGTAAAGGAAGTTGTATGGCTGATATTGTAAATGTAATGTTTACATAGTAATGATTAATGGCACATATAATAAGTGCTGCCCAAGAAAATCACGTTATTAATCATATGTATAGATTTCACTGCATCTTTTTTGCGACCATCTAATATGAAAACATTTACACCATGCTGAGGTTTCAACCCCAGAACTGAAAAACTGCTCATAGTAACAGTTTTCATTGTACTAAACATCTTACTTTATAATTTCCTTACAGCTTGGATATTGTCACATGTTGTGGAAGGCACATGGTACTCAGCTGGTTTCTCCGATACTTGGCCATTAATCTCAGTTAATAATGATACTTTAGCAACTACTCTGTCAAGTAATCCAGGTATGGTGACAATAGTCTGTATATTAATATGCATCTTTGTTTTTCTACTTGCATCATTAACTAAGGTGGTTGAGGAGACAGAGTACCACTCTTGTTTTCTTTGCCTGTTATACAGACTGAATAAAAGGGGTTAGGAAGAGAAAATACATGGCAATCTCATTCTTTTTCAAAAATATTTCTTTCTTAACAGAGAATAGCTGAAAAGATGCGGAGTAACAGTATATAATGGAGCCATGATATGTCTCCTCTTTCTTTTTTTTCACTTGGGGTCTCTTTGTCGCTTTTGGAAGGATACAGTCACATTTAGTTTTTAATATTGCATATTGTTGTTTTTCTATATGGTTCAACGTTTTTTAGATATCTGAAGAATTGTGGAAAAGTTATGCTACACATATTCATGGCATTGAAATTTCGTAAAGATACTGTTCTAGCTTTGAAACAGCACATTTTTACTGTGTAATAAGTAAACATGCTGAATTAAGCCTTTTCATTGCAGATTCTATTCGCATCAATGGCATTGAAGTCACCTATAGTGACGTCACTGCAGCCAATGGCGTCCTGCATGTCATAGAACATCCGCTCTTCTCTCCAACATAAAACCCGAGTCCAGTTTACAAGTTGAGCAAAGCAAAATGTAGCTATAGTGAGAAATTCATTCCCAAAATTGGCCGCTCAGTATAATATAGGCTAATTAACGAGAAAATAAGTGATTTAAGCTGTATATTGTTGTTGAAATTTATTTGTAAATTCACATCATTTGGGTATGGAAGCCATATCACAACCCAAAGTGCTTTGATATTGCATGATACTTGTTATCTTCTCTTTATTTCTACTATTTTTCCTTCACATGCAACATGGAGAATCTATGACTCAATGTGTTAGTAGCTGGACTAATCTACCAGAAGCTCTGAGGTCGAGCTTGCTTCGTTCCTTAGTAAAAAGTATGAGAATTTTTACATAATTATCTTGAGACATCGACAGTGACAGTAGTAGCGTCTTTCATTACTAATTAGTTACTTGTCAAATCAGTAGAACTCATAACAACATCCATGGAAAGACAGGCAATACTAACAGCAACATGATTTCAAGAAAGAAGACTCTTGTTCAAGCCTAATTGCACTGGGGTAAAAGATATTTACACCGTCATATCGAGCATGTGATGAGACAGTATCGGTGCCTATCTTTTCCATGCATCTGGTAAATTATGATTTATAATGAATACATTTATGAAACTGCAGAGTGTTGGTGGAACCAACCGCAACACGAGCTAGACAGACATTTTTATGCCTGTCCGGTAGCTATGATGAAAAAGAAAAAAATCCAATCAAATAAGCTATATTCCAAGAAGGAAACAAATTCATATTGTTCTATCAATCACACCTTTTGCAACGTTGCATGTTTAACATAAGAGAAAAAAATAACATGTTACACAGTGTTGTACCTTAAGCACTTTGCATAGCTGTATGTAGCAGATGTGATAGGAATTCTGTACTGCATATATGCTACTAAAGTTGACTAATTAAGTTGATAAAGCCCAAGTACTGGTTAGGGTTTGTGCTATGTCAATACGAGCTGGTAGTTTTGACTTTGCTTATTAAACAGCCAAAGGATATAAGCAATAATAATTTAAGCATCAACTTGTGTTTTAATTCAATGTGGAGTTAAACCTTTGGATGTTGAAATACTAAAAAATATACTGTCTTTAAATCTCGAAACCAAAGAATTATTTTGTTGAGCATAAGCATCGCATTATCCCATCTCTTTCTGATTGTTCAAGCAGGGCATTACATTTTCCATAATGCTCAGACACAACCACGAGAAATTTTTAATTTAAAAAAAAAAAAGCACCGCATGTTAATTTGTTTTGTAACTGTGCCCCATTTTAAATAAGTTGTTATATATGTTTTTGCCTGTGTATTGAGACGGTCATAGTTTGTATTTTTACGATTCACTTGTTAAATATTAAGTCCGCATAGTCTTATTACTATTGTAAAATTAAATAAAAGATTTTTACATACTATGAAGTCTTCAAATTGGTGGCCCAAATGACTGTTAGCACAAGTAGAAAGTGCACTTAATGAAGTATCATTGGTTGGTTGGTTGGTTTCGGTTTTACGTCACAAACTCCCTTTTCTACTAAGGGCTAGGACGGTTGTCTTCTTGCGAAGGACTTGTTTTGGCAGATGTAATCGTTATCCTGGGTGTATGCCCTTACTAACCTCAGTCCGTGACGGGGCATTAATTTATGAAAAGCAAATTACTGCACTTCTATGTTTGTACTTGATGAAGGATGCTCAAAATCTATGAAAGTAGTTGGAGAAATTTATGATCCTTTAGTACTTTCAAGAGCCACTTTTTCCCTTTTGAAAGTTCTTACAGCTACTTATCATTTATCTTTGTTGATAATTTACCACTTAGAGGGTGGTCATACAGATCAATAGGAAAGAGCCGGTAGAAGGGGGCAGTATTTTTCTTGTTCAGTTTAGCTAACCACTGAATATTACCATGAATATCAGAATCCTTCCTGGCTTCTAAATTGCTGGGACAATATAAGAAAATATGCTGTTAGCATTCAGCAAATTATCTGACATATACCATTGGGTAGGTAGTTTCAATGGTCTCTTGATATAACATTAGTGATATTTTAATAAATAAATATCATAGATGAATCATTATGTGATGCTATCATTCTACTCTTTGTTAATATTTTGAGATTATACTTTGCATTTTGTAATAATTTCATAAAAATATTTAATAGGTAGTTGGGAGAGAAAAATTTCTCTATGGTGTCTTCTCCCACCATATTCTAGGTATATAATTCATTGTCTTCACTTTTTTTTATTAAATAAAATTATTCATTTTTTGACCTGTGACAAATAGGCTAAATAATAACGGGAATCATTTTAAAGGTTAGGATAGTACAACCTATTGTAAAAGGTTAGGTTAAATGGTGGTAGCTGGCAATGAAAGTCGAAGAATTCTTAAGGCATGTCAGATATGGTTAAGATACGTTTATGTACCCCTATACTAAACTTTTTTCAGAAAGATTTTTTAATATTTAGTGAATTAATAGGCTAGGTTATTTAGATTAGGTTAGTTAGGTTAGATTAAAAACCGTTTGGATTAAGTAAAGAGGATCAGTGTACAAGGATATATAATGCATCCCCAGTACATTACATAGCCTAGAAAATTGCTAGGCTTTATTTGGCATTACCCTAACTTAATCTAACCTAACTTAACCTTACCTGAATGGAAAAGAGTAAGCATTCCAGTATTAGAGATGCATGAGGAATGATTGCATATCCTCTACAGTGTTAGGTCTTCTGTTGCAATATAGATTGTCCTGTGATTATTTACAAGATTTGGCTGAATAATTACTGCTTGTATGGATAAGCTAACAGGATTGCTCGCACATCGAAGAAAGGTCCTCAGTTTCCAGGATTTTTTAACTTCAGTTCAAAGGTAGAATGCCTTTGAAGGTTCCTGGAACTTATGGAAGCAAGCTGATATGAATATTTTTTTAGTTAATTGTGTTTACCTAATTGTGGTCAAGGATATGAACTATGTGCTCGTAATCTAATGTGTTTTGGTCTTTTTTTTTTAAGTTACACCTATCATATACTTTCTTAAAAGCATAATTGCATTTATCATTTTCTTAGTTTCTTAGTTCTAATAATTTCCTGTTTTTTCACTTCAAACGTACCTCCTTATATCTTGCAATAGAAAAAAACATAGGCCTAAAACTGAGAACTCGATTTTTAGAGCTCTCTACATCAAAATATCATCCCCTGTTAACTCTATTCAAACCAAGGAAGAATCTAAAAACCGTTACAGTATCCCCTCGTTCCTTGTCTCAAAATGTGGCAATTCTAAGTCCTTCAGGCTTTTATCTATACCACGAATGTTAATCCCAAGCCCGAATAAATGGGGATTGATGGTATAGGAAAAAAAACACAGTAAAAATCATGCCAGTTCGTAAAAAATCATTCCATCTATCTACTTATCGATCGATATGTATGTACTGATAGATAGATAGATAGATAGAGATATATAATTCTACCCTAACCAGTAAGGGCTTAGATAAGAATTGCAGAGGAGAATACGAACATTATTATTATAAGTAGTAATGGTATTTACTACTAGTAGCAGTAGTAGTTGTAGTACTATCAGTAGTAGTAGTTATTATTATTATTATTATTATTATTATTATTATTATTATTATTATTATTATTATTATTATTATTATTACTTATTATTATTTATTATTATTATTATTATTATTATATGAAAGGCTGCTGAAAAAGGTGATGAATGAGAGAGTTGATGGGAGAAATGCTAGAGGGAGTCCTAGGTTTGGATGGATGGATGGAGTAAGGAGAGCCCTGAATGATAGGAGGATGGATGTGAGGGAAGCAAGCGAGCATGCTAGGAATAGGAATGAGTGGCGAGCGATTGTGATTACCTAATTGTGATTACCTAATTGTGTTTACGGGAAAGAGCCCAAAGCTCGTATCTTCCCGTCTCCTGATCGGTTCCATTTTAGACTTAGTGATACTTATCATACCTGTCCTTAAAACTATGGATTGAGATACCATTAACTACCTCCTCGCTTAGCCAATTCCAATTATCAGCTACTCTTACACTGAAAAAGTATTTCCTTACATCCTGCAAAGAACTTTTCTTACGAAGCTTCAAACTATGACCTCTAGTTCTAGAGCCAGCCATATCAAAATATCGATCCCTATCCACTCTATCATAACCATGAAGGAATTTAAAGACTCTCACCATATCCCCCCTCACTCTTCTAGCTTCGAGTGATGGTAAGTCTCATTCCCTCAGCCTCTCATCATAACTGAGATTGTGTATTTCTGGCACCAGTTTCGTGGCATGTCTTTGAACTTTTTCAAGCTTAGCTATGTGCTTTTTCAAGTGCGGATTCCAAAAGGGGGCTGCATATTTGAGTTTTGGCCTCACATAGGTTACATAAATATTTCTGAACATTTCCTTGTCCATGTTCCTGAAGGCTACCCTTACATTTGATAAGAATGCATATGCTGCCCTTACTATGCCATTTATATGTATTTCTGGAGACAAATCTGCCAGTATGTTTACTCCTAGATCTCTCTCATTTTCTGTCTCTTGAAGTTGTACTCCAGCCACCGAGTAGTCAAGCTTGGGCCTTCTTGCACTTGTACCCATTCTCATTACCTTACATTTTGAAGTATTGAATTTCATTAGCCACTTTTCTGACCACTCATGCAGATTATTTAGATCCTCCTGAAGTTCTCTACCATTGTTCTCGTTTTTTACTTTCTTCACAATCTTTGCATCATCTGCAAACATATTCATGAATGAATTTACAGACTCTGGTAGGTCATTTACATATACAAGTTGTGACGCAGCTCTGATGGGCATCTGCTGTTACCACGGGGCTGCATCTTACAGAGGTAGCCCTGTGGTAGGGGCAGTAGGAGGAGTTGGCAGTTGTGAAGCGACACAGGTTGTGGAAGAGCCGGGAGGATGGGCTGTGGCACTCCAGCAGTGCCATCTGAACGGTCGCTAGCTCCCTCGTCATTGCCCATAGAGCAAAGTAATCCCCTTATTGTTTTCCTCTCTTGATGTCGGCTACCCCCAATTAAAGGGGGAAACAGCCAAGGTAGATAGAATAGATAGATTATTATTATTATTATTATTATTATTATTATTATTATTATTATTATTATTATTATTATTATTATTATTATTATTATTATTATTATTATTATTATTATTATTATTATTATTATTGCTATTATAATTATTATTATTACTATTATTTTTATTATTATTATTATTATTATTATTATTATTATTATTATTATTACTATTATTATTATTATTATTATTTTTATTTATTATTATTATTATTATTATTATTATTATTATTATTATTATTATTATTATTATTATTATTATTATTATTATCCGTAGTAGAAGTAGCAGTAATACTAGTAGTATTCGATATAGAAGTAGTAACAGCTGTAGTACTAGCAGTAATAGCAGTAATAGAAATGTTATTATTAGTAGTAGTAGATATAGTAGTAGAAGTATTAATAGTATTAGTAGTTGTTGTAGTAGTTGTATTGGTAGTATAGCAGTAGTAGTAGTAGTAATAGCAATATTAGAAATAGTAGTAGCTCGAGAAGCCGTAGCAGTAGTAGAAATAGCAGTAGTAGTTTATTATTATTATTATTATTATTATTATTATTATTATTATTATTATTATTATTATTATTATTATTATTATTATTGCTATTGTAGTATAGAAATAATAGTACTTGTAGTAGCTTTAGTAGTAGTAGGATTATTATTATTATTATTATTATTATTACTATTATTATTATTATTATTATTATCATTATTATTATTAGTATTATTGTTATTATGGTTTTCAGTAAGAAAATTTTCTTATTTTTTTCATAAAATGTCCTGATAATGATTATATATATATATATATATATATATATATATATATATATATATATATATATATATATATATTTAGTCACCGTGACTCAAGCGGTAGCGTCCGCGACTTTGAGGCGTCAGGCCGAGAGTTCGCACCGCGTCACGGTCTGAGGTTAGCAAGGGCATGCACTCAGGGTAACAATTAGATCTGCCATAACCAGTCCTTCGCAAGAAGGCAACCGTCCTAGCCCTTAGTAGAAAAGGGAGTCCGTGACGTAAAACCAGAACATATATATATATATATATATATATATATATATATATATATATATATATATATATATATATATATATATATATATATATATATATATATATATATATATTCTCGTGCCCGGGCCTTTGTTGATGAGGGCAGTTTCTGCCTGTCCCGGTGTCACACTCTTAAAATATATATATATATATATATATATATATATATATATATATATATATATATATATATATATATATATATATATATATATATATATATATATATATATATATATCTATATATATATATATATATATATATATATATATATATATATATATATATATATATATATATATATATATATATATATATATATATATATATATATATATTGATGAGACTGTAAGCTAAGAGTATTCATTTGCATTGCTTAGCTTCTTGACCAAAAATGCAGATGTTGCTAAAGTGCAAATTAAGTAAAGGGGCACCTAGTTACTGATATAAATGTGGGTCCTTTAATGAATTGCTATTCAGACACAAATTGTCTCAGACTCTCATTATGATATGCATATATTTGTATTTTGATGAATGCTGAGAGTTACATGTATCGAATCCCTTCGTTAATTATATAAATTAAATGCGGAAAGCTTTATAAGAAAAAGTAAGTAAATGGAAAAAAGAATGGAGATTATATAATGCATAAACATTTCATTCAAAATAAATTTGTGACCCAAAGCGGCAAAAAGACTTTCAATGACGTCACAAGAACATCTAATATTTTAAGGCTTTAGGTTATTTATCAATATTACATGTATGTCACAAATAAATTAATAAATAAGGATTCCTTTTGAAGTATTAGTAAAAAATTATCGATGGAAATATATTTATTGTTTCCAAAAGAAAAAATAAAGAACCATCGAATGTCTTCCACACTTCTGCTATGTCGGTGACGTGTTTATGACATTAGAGTTGAAGACGTTCACGGTTGAGGATATATCTCGCTGAATCACTCTACGCTTCACAGAGCAATGGTAAGGAATATTACTTTCTTTCTTTGTAGTTTTTCTTGAAGTAATGTCTTTTTTATTAGATCAGGTTTTTGTTTTATACAATTTATGTTTAGAATACTGTAAGGCTACTTTAAAGCTTATAGGTTAGGTTTTCATGACTCGGAAGTATTTTGGCATCGGCATTCATGTTGAGATTTGACAGAGGCTCGTATGTCAAATAATTTCAGCTATTATTATGTACTATTACACGTGTATGTCTTTTGTGTGTTTACCATTGGAGGTATAGTTTGTGAATGATGCCCTGAAAAGACACATAATAATATCATCCTACGGAGCTATCATGAACTATCCATCATATGTAGGTTATTCAATTATATTCTTAGGCGTAATCGACAATTTTATATCTTCTGGCTCTTCATAATTTGTGGTGGCTTTAACCTGGGAGGCCGGTTGTATGCTTAGAGGGATGTGTTATCTAGAATATTTTGCCAATTTGTTTATGGGGTTAAGAATCGTTTTATGAACCCTGCCATAGCGTGTGGTTATACCTTATCAACTAGTAATTCTTGTGACATACGTGTCAAAAACTGACATCATTCACTCCTAGAAAACTTTACTTTGATAAAAATCACGCAAATTAATTTAGGGAAAATCTTTAAAAATCAAATGCTCTGCGCAAAACTAGAAAGCCCGCCTGTTTACGAGATAGATATGCACCGCGATCAATTCTTGAAATGAGCTGCGCTGCTGTAAAAACACCCAAATTTTCCCGGTTTAGGTACATAACTAACCCAACCTAATTGTGAAGCCTTACATACATTTATAGGATAAATTTGGGTGTTACAGCAGCGCAGCTCGTCATTATTATTTCAGCTTGTCCTATTCATTTTGCTTGCCACTCATATTTCTGCTTTGCCCTTAAGCTTCTCGTTTTATCTCGGCGCACTGGCCCGATGAGGGTAATTTTCTTTGCCTGTCGTGGTGTCACAAAAAAAAACTACAACAGCTTCCATGTTACTTTGAAATGTGCATGAGTAAATTATTATTGCTGCAAATAAGTACAAGGTTGCCATCCTTTAAGGCTTTCTGGTTTTACTAATAAATGGTTTTGGAATCCATTATCCAAGACAGTGCATAATTAAACAGGATTACATGTTCACCAGTTAAGATTGTTTACATTTTTGCAATTTGTTTTGCAGTTATTGTAAACTTCTTTCTCCGTTAATAAAGTTTTAATGAAAAATATGGTTACTGTTCTTGATTAAATATCTTTTTGATAGCTTTCAATATTCATTAAGTGTGTCACATACTTTGCATTCAGCTGAGAAATCCCATAATTAAAATGTCTTTATGTCATACCTTTGATGATGGAATGCCCAGAGTTAATATAATTGTGTAAAATCTCTACATATATCTTCCATTGGTTATGTATGCAATTGGTAACCATAAATTATCATGCCACAGCAGTGTCTTATTCATTCACTATATCTCTTGGATACTAAAACCTATGTTTGCCATTATTCAGTAATGAAATAATCTCATGAAGATTCAAGTAGGACCACAGGTAAGATTATGTTTTATCTCTCAAAAACAAGCCGGATATTGCATCACTTTCCACATCATAGTCATGCCATTCCTTCTCAGTGTTGTGGTTAGCCTGAAATTTCACCTTTTAGAAATAAATGTAGAATTATATGTTTATCATTATTAAATTACAGGTCTCTATCCCATTTCTACAGTATGCATTTCTCATAAGGTACTTTATGAAGTTCCCTACATATTAATCCAAGTCTTGATATTTGACTTAGCAAATATTGCAGAGCCCTTGGGTTGTTGACGTACAATGTCCTGATTTTCAAAAACTGTATGAACGATGATAATAATAATGAGTTCACTTTAATTTACAAGGATTGTAACAATTTTCATATCAGCCTGCATCGCCAAGTTCCACGAATGTAGGATCGGGTGGTCGTTCCCCATCCCGTTCTGCCACGGTACGAAGTGGTGGTGCCTCTGGTAACTCGACAGTAAGACAACGCAGAACAGGCACTGTCTCCACTGGCAGAAACGCTGCTTCTACAGGAGGAATGTGGAGATTTTACACAGATGATTCCCCTGGTATCAAAGTGTAAGTATCAGTTTTTATTGCTTGAGAATGTAGTGTGCCCTTACTTGGCAGTTAATCATAAAAAAAAAAAATTAAGCAGAGATAATATGAAAGAGATATGTAAATAAGGTAAGAAACTTTGGGTATAGAATTACTTAAAAAATAAATAAAAATATATCTGCTAGAAGATATGATATTGGGAGTTATGGATAGAAGGATTTATATGACCTAAAACTTATGCATTCAGTTTGTCTTTTAGACAACTTAAGAGGTCACATGTAGCTCTTTTCAATATCAGTATATCGATAATGAATGTTGTTGCTTGCCATATTGTATGTCACTGTCATTCCCCACTCGAATGGGTTGGACGCAGACAGGCTAGGGTTATAGATTTGAAGACTTGTTGCCCTTCTGAACACCCCGCGGTATGGGTGAACTTGTTTGTCACTTCCCAAGCTGAGCGCTTGAACCATTATACTACCGTAGTTCTCATAGTGATAACAAATAAAAAGGTTTTCAAATGTATTGAAGGATCAGAGCAGTAGGACAAGTCCTAGTTTTCATTATCATTAATAAGTCCATTTAATAATAGAAACAGGCATCTCAGTATTCTGAGGTACCATAGTTTAATATTTCATGTAGAAGTGCTCAATAGTTTCAAGTCAAGTGTGAGGTTATTAGAATTCAAACATTTTTAAAATGTGGAGCATTGATGCATGCTACTTTTCTTACATGTTTTGCATAAGTAATAATTTTTGTAACTTTACATTTTGTCTTTCAGAGGCCCATTACCAGTACTGGTTGGTTCCTTGGTTTTCATTGCAACTGTATTTATGCTTCACATCTGGGGAAAGTATACTAGAACTTAAAATACTATTCTCTGGACCGGCTTCACCCAGGATAGATTTCGCTACAATGTGGCATATATAAAACCTGACCATGATTTTTTTTCTATTATGTTATCCATTTATACCATATATATACAATGATCAATATTTTGATCATTATGAAGACTGGATAGATGTTTTTAATATGTTATATCTTAGGTTAAGAATATAAATGGAGAAATTTTTCTATAATAAACAGGAAAATATAACTTTTGTATGATATACCAAAGTGTATCATTTTACTTTTATCCTCTCGCTGGATAGAAATGTAATTAATCAATATCCAGCACATCCTTTTTCACCAATTTAGTTATAAAACTATATACACATTTATAAATAGTATTTCATATACAGTTAATGGCGTAGTTAGTTTCATTTCATGTAATACGATTTCATGGCCTGGACTCGAGATTCTCACTAAAACGGGGACTTTCCCAACCAGTTACATATAAAATAGTATATCACCATTTCAGTTGTAATTACCTTATTCAGTGGTATGTGTTCATATTGAAACAAATAACTAGAATGGTGCCCATAACTAGTTTCCAGGGTAGAAATGAAAGTGCACAATAATCCAATCTATTTCTTGGCATAAGAACTATTTTTACCAGTAGTGTACATATAATAACGCAATTAATTTCAAACCATTATTGATAACTTTACGAACTTAACTAATGATGGAATATCAAATTGGGAAATCTAAGCGTATGTCCTATATATAATTATGGACATGTATCAATAGAGTATAAAAAACTAAAATGAGGGATTTCCCTAAAAATAACTTCATTTTATCATGGAGTTTGAAGTGAAAAATAGTTATAAAATGTATGTTAATGTGTTCGAGTTAATAACAGTAAATATTAGTAATAGTTGTAAGACCATAAAAGTAGGTTTTTCTAGCAATATTTTTCAAGATCACCTACAAACAGACAGCAACAGCTTTCATTAAGGGTATACAATGTAAGTTCTGGAATGCCTAAAAATCATGTAAAAATATACTCTGTAATCCAAAAGAAGGAAGAAGTGTCTAATATTTACAAATACGCTGCTTAGCTGATCATATGAAGCCTTATAGCACCTTAATATATGAAAGTGTAAAATTTAATGAACAAATGTAAAGAATAAGAAGCAAATACATAAAAAATACGAACTTCATATATCATGCTAAACATACTTCACATATCATATTCCTCTATCACTTAATTCATACCCTAAACGTCTGGTAATTAGCACAACAATTGATGAGCACTGTTGAACAAGGCTAGTTAACAAATCTCTCTCAAAAAAAAAAAAAAAAAAACCATGAATGTACAAATGCCATTGGCAAAGGCCAACATCCTAAAAGGGGTTTACCAAATTCAATTGTGCTTGATTGTATATCAATTCCTATAAAACTAAAATATACGGGAAGACTTAAGGTATTATTTATTGCATATACTTCAAAAAATGCCTTAAAAATAATATATAACACTAATCTTTCTTTAATCTTTTTTCGAACTGCATTGAAAGATAGTCACAAGAAAGTT
Source organism: Halocaridina rubra (assembly GCA_037179515.1). Taxonomy (NCBI): domain Eukaryota; kingdom Metazoa; phylum Arthropoda; class Malacostraca; order Decapoda; family Atyidae; genus Halocaridina; species Halocaridina rubra. The sequence goes on along the minus strand of JAXCGZ010002109.1, from coordinate 52,663 downwards.
AAATGGAATATACATATAATTCACATTAGATAAACTATTAAATATAAGGAGATTTCTACATTATATAAATGGACTTGGCTATAATATGCCTGCTTTCGCCTACTTTCTTTTATGATGTAATGCGTTCTTGGTAAGCTTTGAATGCTTCTTCTTTATAATGCTTGGCTGCTGAGCAAGGATCATCAGATTTGGTTATGCCTCTTCCAACTATGACAACATCAGCTCCTCTTTCCAAAACAGCTGCTCTTGGTGTGACATACTAAAATAAAATGGGAAAAATATGAAAATACATACACTACAATAATTAAACACCCCTTATGAGACACCATTTCCATGAACAGGCATTTAAATATAAGAGAAAAAAAAACACTTCCCTCGCTGGACACACTTTCCAAGAAAAGGCATTAAAAATAGATGTACAGAACACAGCCCTTTTCATCAATATAAAAAATATCGGCATTTTAAATAGTGCATGAAAGGTTTTTGAAACTTTTATAAAATAAAAAATAGATGCCCCCAAAGAAAACTGGAATGTGAAATTTCTGCACATCTTGTACATACAGTACTGTATTGCCTTCTCCAGACATTGAGGGGGTGTATATCCAGAAGGAGAAGCGAGATATGAAATAATTTGCACCTCTTCTCATCATAACTTAGTCAAACAAGCACAGGTCACAAATAGTTAACAAAACCCAATGTCATACCAAAGCATACTTTCAATACTAAGAATATTAATTACTTTTCTAAGATGCTATTTACTGCTGAAACCAGCAAATTTCGAAAAAAAAATTGCAAACAGTGTTTCATCATACCCGGCCATTGTTCACCCCTTCCATCAGCTGTTCTATGGGATATAAACAAAATGAAATTCGGGGAGAAATTGTATGTTAGCCTTATCTTAACTATAGCTTTTATTCTGCCCTTATGACAAGAAAGGAAATTTCTGGGTAATATAAAATATAAAAAAATCACAGTTCTTAATGTACATTTACAGTATTTGGTCTTCTCTAATACAGCTGCCCTTCTTAATCTTCTTGACTAGTACTATTTTCTATTACATATATTTTATCCATGTGTACAGTGATCCCTCGCTATATCGCGGTTCACCTACCCCGGTTTTTTTGTGGCAATTTTTTTTTCTGGGTATATGCGGAAATATTAAAATTTAAAGAAATAAAATTTTTCAGTATTTTCATTATTATATTGATAAAACAAGTATTTCCTAGCCTAAAAGTAATAAAACAGTAAAAAATAGTAAAACACATAAATTTAAACACATAACTCACAGTATTGCACCATGTGAAATACTGTCCGATAGCGTACAATGTATTGGCGTCTTGGAAAACGCAAAGGCTCGCACCAAAGTGAGATAGTTCATGAAATGCTATTGGATGAAAGGGTGGGAGATGACGAATCACATAACTGTTTTTCTGCATGTTCTGTATCATGGGGTCTGACTGGCTTTTAGATTGAAGCTTGGTTCTCCCACCATCTTCCATTGTCTCGCCTCACTCGTTCAGTCTAACTCACGTGTGCGCCGTTCGTGTGGTGCTTATTAATACGTTGTGCTTGTGATTTTTTTACTCACGTATTTCAACCTCTGCAATGCCTCCCAAGCATCCTTCATCTTCTAAGGCTTCTGGCAGTGAGCCTAAGCGGCAAAGGAAGATGTTAACCATAACAGATAAGGTGAAACTGTTAGATATGCTGAAAGAAGGAAAAAGGTTTGCGGATGTCGGCCGCTATTTTGGCCTCAATGAATCTACTGTTCACTACATCAGAAAGGACGAGGCAAATATCAGGAAAACAGCGACTATTTCTTTTAATAAATCAGCGAAGAGGGTCGTAACTTCCCACAATAAGATAATACTGCGGATGGAATCTGCTTTGGCCCTGTGGATTGCTGATTGCAGAAAGAACATCAGCATAGACAGCAATATCATACAAACAAAGGCAAAGAAGCTGTACGAGACATTCTCTGCAAACGAACCCGACGACAACAGTGGCAACCATGGAGAGGAGGAGGGGAGAGAAGAAGATATCGACGACCCACAACCAGGACCCTCCAGCGATTCTCCACCGAGGATACAATCGTTCATGGAAAGCAAGGGATGGTTCGCCAAATTTCAAAAACGCTATGGCCTAAAGAGCATTTCGGTTTATGGCGAAGCTGCCTCTGCAGATACAGCTGCAGCAGAAGATTACGTGAACAACGACTTCAAGAAAATTATCGCCGAAGGGGAATATGCTCCTGAGCAAGTCTTCAACATGGATGAGACTGGGTTATTTTAGAAGAGAAAGCCGTCTCGCACTTTTCTCTTCAAGGAAGAAGCTAAAGCCCCGGGATTTCAAGTGCACAAAGATCGCATTACCCTCATCATGTGCGGAAATGCTGCGGGCTTCATGTTAAAGCCCGGGTTTATCTACAAGTCAAAGAACCCTAGGGCTTTGAAGAATAAAAACAAGAATCTGCTGCCAGTGTATTGGATGCATAACCCTAAGGCCTGGATCACGAAAAGCCTCACATCAGACTGGTTTCACCAATGCTTTATCCCTCAGGTCAAAATTTATCTTGTGGAAAAAGGCCTTGAAATTAAAGTGCTTCTTTTGATGGATAATGCTGGTGGCCACGCAACTAATCTCAAATATGACGGTGTTCAAGTAGAGTTCCTGCCACTGAATACGACGTCACTGATTCAGTCTATGGATCAAGGTGTTAATCATGCGTTCAAGGCCCTCCACACGAAATGCCCTGGCGAACCTGGTTGAATCCATGGATTCGGCCAAAGAATTCTCAATGAAGACGTACTGGCGTAATTACACGATTGCCACATGCCTTCAAAATATTCAGAATGCAAATCAAAGACATGGAGCCGGCCACAATCAATGCCAGCTGGAAGCAGTTGTGGCCCGAAGTCATCCACGACTACAAGGGATTTGCTCCTGACGAAGTCCATAACTTGGCAGTTGCGAAAGCTGTGAAGTTGGCTGCATTGCTAGGAGGAGAAGACTTGAAAGATATGACTCACGAAGATGTGAATGAACTGATTGACTGCTACTCACAGCCTTTGACTGATGAAGACTTGGAAGAAATGACAAAATCAGCGAGCGAAGAAGAGGAAGAAGAAGAACTTGAGGAAACGCACAAAGAAATTGAAGAACCTGGCCTTACACTCGGACGTTTGGCAGCCATGTATGAACATGTGAAAGCAGTCCAACAACTCTCGCAGGTACATGACGATAATATGGTTCGTTCGGTGACCTTCTGCAATCTTTTTGACAATGCCATGATTCCTTACAAGACCATCTTCCAACAAAAGAAGAAACAGCAACAGCAACTCCCCATTACTATGTTCTTCGCTCGCAAAAAGCAGCCGTAAAGCTGGTATTGGCTGCGGAATAATTTCCTCTGGAGTCTACAAACGTCATTACCACCTTATTCACTGTAAGTTTACCTATCACGTTCATATAAATTTACGTTGCATGCTGTTATTTATAAAGGGTGGTTTTTTAACAGTGCAGGGAGAGTTTATACAGTAAAGTAAAAGAAAATTGTAAAATACTTATGTACATGAGTATGTCATTTCATTACCACCTCATTCACAGTAAGTTTATCTATCACTTTCATATAAATTTACGCTTGCATGCTGTTATTTAAGAAGTAAAGGGTGGTTTGTTAACAGTACAGGAAGGCTTTATACAGTAAACGTAAAAATAAATTTAAAATACCTATGTACATATAGGGTGATCCTACTTCGCGGAAATTCACCTAACGCGGTCAGTCCCGGAACTTAACCCCCGCAATAAACGAGGGATCACTGTATATGTAATAGGAGTCCACTAACAGGTACAGGGGTGCGGGGAAGTGACAATCCAATCATCCCTCAATTTATTTCTTACTAGGGAACAACTAATAGAAGCCATGAAGAAGATGGGAGTTTTATGAAGGTCTTGCTACATAGCTGTTTTTGTTGAAGGTTGGCAACACGATTATTTTCATTAGGAGATGCCATTAAGTTGACAAAAAAAAAAGACAATTCTCTATAAACAACTTGAAGGGCCATGAAAAAAATTCTGCAAATAAATAGCAGCACCAACACTTAAAAATGGTAAAAGATAGAATGATAGTATACAACAGACGCAAATTAATCAAAATATCCATAGAATGTGACATTGCTACAAACTATACTACCATATATCCTGTATATGGGCAGTACAAAAAAATAGAATACTACTTGAATGCTAGTACAGTAATCTCAATGTCGAGTCTTCCTTCAGTTAGGATTCCTTTCCGAGGACTACATCTACACCGAATATTCTGGCATATTTGTTACACATCTTTTACAAGCCCTTCACATTTGACAAGTCACAACAGTCCCCATGTCTGTTTCTCTTTCTTTTCCTTAAATGTTTTCTTGGTGCCCAGGCCCTATGGGGGGTCCATCCCAGTGTTACACTCATCAGAAGAAACTGAAAATTAATGCACAAAGTAAATGCAAATTATTAAACTGAACTTACCTGTTGTCCCAAGACATCAGAAGTGCATCCAGATTGAACACCTGGTGTAAACACTATAAATCGGGGATCCTTACTGATATTACTCTGGGCAACAAAGCCAATGACAAAATGAGCATTCTCCTCAGCCATTTTACAACACCCTACAAGAAACAAATGCATAACTTTCAATTAATTAAAGCCTTATTCAGAAATGCACATTCTAAAGTTTAATGGTGTGCTGACTGTGCAAAAAACTGTGCAATATTACACTGGCATATCAAGACAGAATATACATATAAAATTATTAAGAATAATATTTGACTTGACTGGTGTGGTAATACTCAATGCAGTATCTACGAACCAGAATAAAGTAACCAATATACTTGCAGCAAATGAATTTGATATACTATAAGCAGTATATTCATAAAAAAAAATTAAGAAAAAACAAACTGATACACAGTGAGTGGCAACATACTCTAGGCAGAAACAAAGATATTTAGTATACAGTACTTCGGTGCACAGCAACCATGAGACATATTGTACTCATCAAGTATCTTATATATATCTCAATCAATGAACCTTACAGGTATTTAATTTTACCAAGCATAAGTTGACACATTATTCTGTTACAGTTTGTAAAAAATTAACCATGTAGTATTATATGACATGAAATATCTTTTGACATATTACACACAGCAACTGACCTCTAATGTGGTCTATGAACAACTAACCTTTGATATACTCATCAGATGTCAGAGTTCCCGAAGAACTCATCTGAGACACTATGATGCAGCCTCTTGGTTGACCACTCGCACAGGATCCAAGACCTGCATTAAGGACAGAATTATACTACATTTATTACTACCATGGAGACCACAACTTAAGTTAAAGAATCAAAGTAGCAAGGGCTTTGAATACCTTGCCCATCCACGACTCTTCAGGTTGTTTTGTGGCAAAATCTTCTAGGAAAATGGAAAATACCAGCAAATCTACAACCTAATCTCTCTTAGCTGGATCTTATATAATTAATATTTAAGTGGAATTTTTCTACCTCTTTACCTTTGATATATACTAACATACCAGTATCAAGATTAATTACAGTATTCAGTTTTTATGAGAACAGAATCATACAAAAAACAGCTACAAGGGTTTCATAAATAACTCTGCTTAAGAATTATACTGATTATGTAAATACCAATAAAATCTACATTAAGCAAATTACCCGCATTATTTTACCTCTATCATAATCAAACTGACCTAAGACACTAATGAACTTCATCAAATGACAAATTTACATAAAATTCTAAACTTCATAAATGACCAATTACAATCCACTAATAAAGTAGAAAACGTAATTAACTTACCTTTAATAACACCATCTCCTGGTAATCCATGTACAGTGACCAAATCAGCCCAGTCAACAATATTAAATGGCCCTCCTGAGTACTGAGTTGCTACCGTGTTTCCTATATCACCAAATTTTCTGAAATTGCCTTTGTCATTAATAACTGCAAGTAACAAATTAGCATAATTCTAATGTAAAAATAGTATACAGGGTCAAACCAAAAATTAAATTCAGTAACAATTTCAATTTCAAACTAAGATTACCTCCAATACATTAACCACTGCATCTTGTAATCCTTTCTTTGTATCATTAAAAGCAAATTTTTGGCAGCAAAACAAAATGTGTAGTATCTCTCATCGCGTACTGATATCTGATATCAAAATAATTTGCTTTAAACCTGAAGGGGTTTTATAATTTTCCCTTGGATGTTAGACACATGCAGCTAACTGGTTATGGCAAAAGATATAGAAGACAAACACTTGGACGCTCCTAACCCTATGGTTGATTAGCTGGATCAAGTCAGAGTAAATAGAGCAATTAGTTTTCCTGTTGATCCCAGCAAAGCTAAAGCTTTTATCAAAATTCTCTTTGCATAAAGCATTTGCGGAATTTCTAATAGTAACATGCAAAAGAAACTAAGTCAAATATAAGAGAAAACGGTACACACCGATCTTCAAATATGAGGAAGTTGTGCTTGACTGCAATGTTCTTTAATTCTTCCACGACTTCCGTGCTAAAATCTGACAAAATGTCTATGTGAGTCTTAAGCAAACATATGTAGGGGCCAACCTGGAAGGCAAAAGTGCTAAATAATAAAATATAAACACATATGAGAAAAGCACTGCTCAAGAAAGGATGGAAACAAAATTTTAACTTTATTTTGAACCTCTGATTTCTGCTCGGGTTGTAGGAAAAAAATCTACATTAAATACAATGTTCAATGCAGCTACATTGGTAAATTGCAACTAAATTAGAGCTTGAAAACAAAGACAGTAATGGATGGATCTAGTGAATAATGTCAGACAGTGGCATAAAAAGGTATAATAGTAAATTGTCATTCAAATGATATCATATATAGTTTTTTGAAGCTTACTTTTTCAGCCAATGAAAGAAGCTCTGCAGACTTTGTAACATCAGCTGCCACGCACAAGTTAGACTGTTTGGCAGACATAATATTAAACAGTTTTCTAGACACAGGTTGGACTGTGGTGGACTCACGAGACTCAAACGTACACTTCAGCCTATCCATGATGCCATCACCTGCATCAAAACAAGGTTTAATTACATTTTGAGACCTATATATGACAAGCACATGTGAGCATATTCTAAAGCCTGAAATCATGATGCCTTTAATTCCAGCAATGATCTGCAATATTCACTATTGTATTAATCATGTCTGCCAAGTTGGAAGGGACTGTTAGATGACAGATTCTAATCCGGTCCCTTCCACACAAAAAAAAAGTTAATACATGTACAGTATTTCACTTTTTTCACAGATATCAAGGTAGGCTTGAGCTGGGATCCTTGGTAAAGTGGACCAGTCATTAACTCATCAAGTCAAAGATGAAAAAAATATCCATATTTGCCATTACCTCAGTGAATCTGTAATCAGAGGATTAATACAGAACTGGTTGGTACCACAAGATATTAATACTGCATTGGTTGGTAAGTAACCCTTTTGAAATATTAATTGCTTTTAGAGACAAAGTTCATGTACTTGAAAGATTAACTAATACTTTGGGGTGTTTTATCAATGAGACATGTAAACACATTTGACATCAACATTATATTTCTTTATAAAGTACATAAACTATGAAAAATTGTACTTTAATATAATTGACAGGGTTTCAAGAAAATGACGTAGATTTTAATTTCACTATTACACACTATTCCACAGAAGCAGACTAGGGAGGACGCAAATGAATCGAAATAGGGGACAGCACTAGCAACTATATTCCCTGGAAATTCTGCTACTTTTTTATATAATACAATACTGAATTATGAAAACACACAATCTCATATTAAAAGGAGAAAAGGAGAAAAAATAACAGACTTTGTATAACTTACTTTCCACTTTTTTCTTGAGAGAAGAGGCAATATTTTTCTTGACAAAGTCAATAACTGAATCTGAAACTTTTTGGGTAATGGAGTTGAATTTGAGGAGGATTGCCATCATCTGTGGGTACCACAACATTTGAGTATATTAATGGAAAAAGCAAAGATAAACAATAAGTATTTTAAATATTACGTGATGTAACATTCAATATCAATCAAAATATATCACTTTACAGAATTTGTGTGTTGGAATTCCCCATTTCTAGTTGAAACCTACTATACAGTACAAAAGCTCTCCTTCATTTTTATTCTAAATTATAACTTTTTTCCTGACTAGCAGCTATTAAACTGTGGCTGTCTCTTATTGCTTTACTATAAAATAAATCAAATCACATATTACAATGAAATTAGTAGGATGACAACAAGTTTTTAACAAAAAATAAGATGGTAGGGTTTCATCAAACCCAGCCTAGCTTTGTCTCATATGTTATTTATCTTTTGGCAAGAAAAGGACTTCAGTGAAGGAGGAATTGCCATCTCACCCACTCTTTTAGTCCTTTCAGTGCATTTCCAATAAATGATGGGCATATAAAAGCAGATATTTTCCTCACCATCACTTTGCATTTCCATTCATGTTACTGAAGTAAAATTACTATAACATGTACATGTAAAATATATCATATTCACTTACTTCAGTCATGTTAATAACTGATTTGACATTGATTCCCATAGATTTCAAATTTGCAGCTCCTCCTTGTTCTCTGTCTAAAAACACAACTGCATCCTTAACATCAAGTTCCAGGTCCTTTAAAGTCTGTAAAATAATAGTTTTGATGTTTATCATTATAAAGATCATCTTTACAGACCTTAGGAACTAAGATTATGATAGGGTAATGTACACATGATCTTCAGGGAAGGCAACACTTATTTGACAGTTTCTTAAAGTTTGGAATCTCAAAAAATTAACCCATTGCAAAATTTCGCTTAGTTACAAAGGTTTAATTACAGTTTCTCCGCCTCTCTCAACATACGGCATGGCTTTGCAGTTTCTGCTAACTTAGGACGATGAACGTATACAAGGAAAGTTGCTATGTATTAATTACTTCACATATGTGAGATAGAAATCTTATGGTTAGTTTTAAAGTGTTCTAAAATATCATATAACACTTCTCATATGAAGTTTTCATTACCATATCAAAATCACTAAATAGGAGAAAATTATATTTACCTCTGCAGTATCAAAGACAGAACTTCCGGAAACAATAACATCTTCTATCATTAGACATGACTGTCCTTCTGCATAGTTTCCTTCCACTAACTTCTTCGTCCCATATCCTTTGGCCTCCTTTCTTCTGATAAGCATGGGAAGATCCTGACAAATAATAAAGACACGGTTTATTAATGTATTAATTATATCTCTAATTTTCACATAATGCAGATGTAAAAATTATTGAAAATAAACATGATATATGGTACTTCTTATGGTTGCCTACATTCTATGGACACAACAAGTAATTTATGAAAAATACATGTTCCACAAAAAATATATATATATTTTATGTAGTTTGCATCAATATTGTAATCTGTAGAGGGACATGGATCTTTCAAGACATTAACAAAGGGCTGTCTTTTATTTTTTTTTCAAACTAATAAACCACATCTTACCTATCAGTCAAAAACAAATCAAGATATAAAACAAAGACATGTCTGTATTATCAAACGTAAACCGAGGATAAAGGTACTGAAGAATATATCAAGATATTACAAGATCCAAACTTTGCATACCCTTGCCAAGAAGGGACGGTTCGAGCATTGGTGGATTTTCGTGTAAAAATATTAGTAAGAAAAATTCTAACTCCAGGTTTTTACTATGATATGAGGGTTTAAATTAATACATGTCTTTGACCTTGGGCATTTCATAGGTATTAATTTTAACTTATCAAGTAAAATCATGAATAACTTGCAAATTTACATGCTTCAATACTGTTTTGTAAAATTCAAATGTATAATAATGGTATTTGATTTACTCTTATAAGTGGGCTGACTTCCCCTCAGATAGAGGATGATGTTATAAGCCTACCTTTTATCTATAATATTAAAAAAAAATATTTGATATACACAAACCATGCTACTGATATTCAGGGAATTTTAGTGCACATGAATATTATTTTCCGTGTGATTCACATATATAAGTAAAATGTTGAAGTTTGAAATGACAAAACGAAGAAGCAATCATTACTTTTTTTCACGGATAACATTAAGTGAAGTAGAGTACTGTGATATGTTTACATAAAATATTACAGAGGTATATTGTCAATGAGCAGCAATTAGAATTTAAGTACTGTACTGTGAACGTAAAACAGGCATCCCAAATATATAATGTCATATGCATCAAAATGCATATATTAATTATAAATCAAATAAAGCAGAATCTCATTTGCAAAATATGTTATAAATGGAAGAACATGAAGTTGCAGAGTTTTAAAATGTCACAGAAAGTAGACAACCCAAACTATGTTGGGATTAAATTGCAAGGAATCCTTAAGCTGGTTCTGAGTATAGTAAACTGTTCTTCTTATTTTGTTTTTTATGCATTTCTATTGATCATTAATTGAGTGGAGATAGAAAGAGACAGATAGGAGCTGAGGGAAATAATGCTGGATGCCCTTTCTAATGCCCTAAAGTGACCACAAATTCGGGTTTGCCACTTCCAGAGTCGAGCGCTCTAACCACTGCACTGCCGCAGTTCTTGGTCCCAAATACACTGTAACAACAGGATATACCAAGCACGTTCAAGAAAGAGTGTGAAGCGAGTGTTACAAATTTTAATTACCATATGGCCCCACAGGTTACTCTATCACCAGCAGATCAAAAATTAACAGAAATCAAGGAATAATATTGGTATATAAAAGAAATTCTCATAAGATGAGTTATAAAATACTGTTCACAACAAAGTATGTTAATCTCTTATACTAAAAACATATTTAATCATAATATTTTTAAGAATAAAACATAACTAAGCCTTTAATATCACTTCTGGACTCAAGAACTTTGGCATAACTTGCATTAGTGGTTGAGGCAATGTTTATAGTTAAGTAATTCATCAAATACTGTACACCTAGTTCTCAGAATAACGCCTAGATAGGTTCTCAGAAGTGTCGGGTAAATGGAAAATCGCGTAAAAAAACGAGTTAGTTTTCATAGGAAACAATGATAAAGGGCATAGATACGTTCCAAACCTTACATAGACACACCATGCCAAAGATATAAGATAAGTAAAAAACATATTTTATTACTACATAGCAAAGCAGAAAGCCCTGTATCTATTTATAAGAGTATACAGAAGATATTCATATTCACTTTACAGCTAGAAATTAACATACATTACTATACTTTACTATATTATGCAGTGGGCAACAGTTATACAGTACACTGGGACATGCATGGTGGCAGTGAGCAAGTAACTTATGTGGTAGAAGAGGAGGAGGATGCAGGAGAACGAGCCTCTATCCGCAAATGTATATAAAGATAGAATAAGAACTATAAATAACCAAAGCAAGGCTAAAAAACGAAAAAAAAAATAATTATGCAATGCCTAAATCTACCATATGACAGATTAAAAAAAATTAATCTGCATTCTCTAGAGAGGCACAGAGTTAGGGGGGATATGATTGAGGTGTATAAATGGTTTAAAGGGATAAACAAGGGTGATATTAATAAAGTTTTAAAAATTCATGATCAAACCAGAACTCGTAATGGGTAATGGATTTAATCTTGAAAAATTTAGGTTCAGAAGGGAAATTGGTGAAAACTGGCTTGGTAATACCGTAGAGTATTCCTAGTAGGATAATAAATGCCAATACCTTAGACACCTTCAAATGTAGATTAGATAGACATATGACAGAGGTAGGGTGGATATGAATAGGTTAGTGTTTATTAGAAAAATCATAAAAAGAAAAATAGAATAAATAAGTAGAGTAGAATAGAATAGGTTAGACATGCTGAAAATATCATTAAAAAATGGAGCTGCCTAGTGTGTGCCAGTAGGCATGTTGCAGTGTCCCCTATTCTTATGTTCTTATGTTCTTAATATTTTCAGAACACGTGTTTTGCATCCTCCTTCCATTTTCAAATTTGTATCTGGTTTCTGAATGACAAATTTGTTAATAAAATGTATCCAATTACACACACTCTCTCTCTCTCTCTCTCTCTCTCTCTCTATCTCTCTCTCTCTCTCTCTCATATTTCTTTACAAAAAAATGAATTAAAACTTAGGTTTATTACCTTTAAAATGAGCACTGTAATGAACGTAATTAAGACGAAAGCAATGATTGTATTTACATAATAAGATGAAAAATTTCTACCTAATTCCTGTTTAAGAGAGACATTAGAAAGGATTCGTGGAAAGGAAATTAATTTAACGGTCTTTTAACTCATTAACGTTTTTATTAAAAGTGCATAATTATATTTATCATTTGCTGCCCCAAATGACTCATCAGCTTGTAAAGTAACTGATGTATGCGTTGTTTGTAAGACTATTCTCCTTTTAATATAAATATATTCTATATAATGTAAGTGAAATGAAACGAGAGAGAGAGAGAGAGAGAGAGAGAGAGAGAGAGAGGAGAGAGAGAGAGAGAGAGAGAGAGAGAGAGAGAGAGAGAGAGAGAGAGAGAGAGATCTTTAATTAACTCTTGTTCATTCAACCAAAACTACATTATTTATTGTAAAAATAATGGTTTAATTACAAATTCGTAATAATAATAATAATAATAATAATAATATCTAAGGAGAATTTTTGGAATAGACGTCATGAGAGTAATGCAGAGGTATATTAAAACCCAGCAGAGAGCTGGATATTCATTACACATCTTTTATAAACCCTTCACATCTGACAGGTCATTACACTCTCCATCTGTTTTTCTTTACAGCCTGATACAGGCTGTTTTATTTTATCATTTTTTGGTCCATCCTTGTGTCACAAAATATATATATATATATATATATATATATATATATATATATATATATATATATATATATATATATATATATATATATATATATATATATATATATATATTTTTTTTTTTTTTTTTTTTTTTTTTTTTTTTTTTTTGCGAATTCTGAGTTTTTTACTATTATTTTTGGGGGGCGTTATTGCAATTTCGTGGATAAAAAAATTGCGTATAAAAGGAACAAGGTGTATTGAGCATTGTACAACTATACTCTTGTAATGCAATCCAACTGAAATGTTTTCTATTCAATAAATGTGACTACAGTTAACTTCGATGCTGCTTATGAAGTAATACTTTCTTAATAATGCAAAGACAGCAAGAGGAAGGTGTGATAAACCCTTCTACATTATGCATGATTTTTTATATGCCGAATTACAGAGTATAAATGTTTCCACTCCCAGCAAGGTTTTTCAACCTGTCAGTGGAATCAACCCGATAACTGATTCTTGAGAAAATGTGGCTGGGAAATGAAGACTAGATAACATATTCATGTCGTTCCAAAGTGGTCTCAATCGTGGGTCTACCAATTCCATAGTCGAGCACACTTACCACTGCATCACAGTAGATATTGAGTATTCACGAACCTCTTAAGCAAATACATAAACCAATGTTGTTACTTACCTGCTTGGTTGATATCACAGTTGCAATAGGTAGACCCGTGTAGGCAACACCACAAATTAAGTCATAGTCATTCCTAGGTCGGGCTTCCCACATCAATTCTCCCACGGTTTCCTGTAAGACGTGAGACTATGTAAATTCTTGTATAAATGAAAAATTTTAGAATAGGTCATTCAGTCTTATATCTGGTTTAGTTAATGGATCCATATTAATATGATAAAGTTTGTGCAATACAGTACCCTATAAAACTTTACAGTAAAAAAAAAGTAATTGGCTTTCATATTTCCAACTGCAAATGTTTGTTCACAACTGCAGTTATCCTTTAGTTCTATACGAAAATATTTATTTTCTATTTGACTGAACTTGTTCCCTTTTCTTTCTGCTATATTTACTGGTACAAACATATAGGACGTCATACCATTATGAACACAAATAAATGTCCATAAGGGTGTTCTGATACAATAATTAGAAGACAAAAACACTGAAAAAAAATTAAAAACTTGTATATGCAAATGACAAAGGTGGTCATGCACTGATCCAAAAGCCTGAAAATAGAAGACTTCTGCGAGTATATGTTGAATAGGAGCCACAGTGTTATCCACAGGAAATTGAAAAAAAATATATATCAAAATTCTAAAGTAGTAGCTAAGTACATTACCACATATGATGTAGAATAGAAAAGTGTAACAATGCAATTCAGTCTGGACTGATCCGTCACAACATCAAGAGCAAAAACATATTGTCTCACACATTGTTTATATGAAGCATTTCTTAGAACCAAGTCTCGTACTAATGAGTTTTCTTAATTCTGTTCAAGAACCAGAATTCTTCCTTAACATTGGAAAAGGTATTGATTCACCTCATATTACTGATGACAATGCTAACCTCTGTATCAACAGATAAGTTAAATCTGCTATATCTAAACCCATTAAATATATAATAAGTCATCCTGTAAATATTTACTGTATCTATGTTGTCACACTCTTAATTCATGATGGCCACCAAAGTATGTACATTAACTTGACTTAATGATAGGATTTCTTGCCTTGTTTATTACCTGGCTCTCTGTCATTATGAGCATCTGATAAGCAACATATATCAATAAGCTGGTCATACAGCCATCCTTTGCACTCTGTGATAACAACTATTAACTATTTGGTGCTGCAATTGCAATGCTCCTTTAAATTCACCTTCAGCAATCCCAAGAGATTCACTTTCTATCTTTGGGATCAACTGTTTCAAATAAGCTTCCACATAAGTATCCTGATGATTGTACTCTGGAGTTTCCTTTTTACAATTATCAACCTAATTATTCTTTAATATTAGGTTTGGGCAAGATTTTCAACAGGGGAAAACAAAATTTAATCAACTTTAGCTCTAACAAGCCCAGTTGCTAACAAAGTATTTTGTTAATATACTTAAACGCAATTATTTTCTCTTTAAATGGTGTCAACCAGCCAAGATTCTATTATAAATATTGAAAATCATATATGAAGCCATTCTTTCTTGAATGACTTGTATAGTTGAATAGATAAGAATTATTCGAAATTTAATAGTTTTAAGTCAAGAGTCATTCCTATATTTTAATCAAGCAACAAGTCTATATCTATGGTGGTATACAGTATTATGTACCTGTATGGAGTACTGTACTGCTTATTCCCTAAGGTGAGTCTTCTTTGTTCTGTGTTCTTGACAAGAAAGTTTTGCTGAGCGTACTATGTCCCTGAATGCAGTCCCGCTTTTGAATCAGGGAAGGTTCTCATTTAAATACTTGATAAGAAAAATATGCGAATTATCTGTCCAAATTATAAATATGACTAACTATTTTTCTGAGTTGGTGATGTGTAAATGCTTTGTTATGCTACAGGTACCGAGTCGAGATGGAATTCTGCTTAGCTACCTGCCTTTTATCAGTGATATTTAAGTAAAGAAACATACATCGGGATGTATAATCACACACTTGTAGTGTTACATCAGGTTGTCAAGCTCTTCCACACAGGTGAATATATCATTCAAAGACTTTCAATCCTAATTCTAAGATATATCACCTGCTTTTAATGATCTGTTGTCATCTAAAAGGCAGATAATTTATCATCTCCTATATTTAATGTATGTGCTTCGACACAATCATGCCCCTTACAAGGGGGATTACAGCCACTGGATACATATTTATACATATTTACCATAGCTCTCTTGTTTGGCAATAATAAGACTGTTCATTTTGTCAGAGGAAATAACGTAAATAAATATAATAACTACCTAATAATTCCAAAACAAGGTTACTTCCCATAACCAGCTTACTTTCATCCAAGGCCTAAGAGAAAATGATATGGGCCTAAACCATGAGAACTTTGGTCATTCCGAAATTTCTACGTGCTCTGATTAAGGATTATTTCCAGAATCTCTTATTTACTAAGTAAATTACCCGTACCTAAAATTTGGTGCTGGTGACTCAAAAAAAAAAAAAAAAATTATTGTGCTCAGAAGTATTCCATAAATTTCTCAACTTTCATGCATCACTTTGTTAGTCCACATTAACAAACTTTATTAGGGTAAAAAGCCATAAAACACGTAGCTATACAAAATTGTGAGACAGGGCAACTTCTAACCTGACACATAAAAAAAAACTAAAATGAATACCCAAACAAGAAACTAATAGTTGCTACACCCATAAATATTGGTAATTCAGTTATACTCTGAAATGAGCACAAAAGTGACAACCCTTATTGAGAAAGTAACAAAGCCCATCTTTGTATCCTAGAATTGGCATTCTGAGGAATTGGCTTATCTTTACCAAACAATCCTAAAAGTGGTTTATGGTCCGTTCTGGCCATAAATTTTCTACCCAAAAGAAAATATCTAAATCTTTTGACAGCGAAAATCAAAGACAATCCTTCTTTATCCAACTGTGAATATTTCATCTCAGCACTACTCAATTTCTTACTTGCAAAATAAATAGGTCTTTCTACTCCATTGACCTTTTGCAATAACACACATCCTACACCAACAGGTGAAGCATCAACTTCTACAATCAAGGGATATGACCCATCAAAACTTACTAATACTTTAGAGTCTACAAAATCTTGTTTAAGACATTTAAATGCATTCTGTTCAATCTTTGTCCATTCAAACTTGGCACCTTTTTTCAGTAAATCATACAATGGAGCTGATTTAGTTGAAAAATTCTTAATAAATCTACAGTAAAATGTAATCATTCCTAAAAATGAGTGGACCTCTGCTACTGAGGTAGGACAAGGAGCATCCAAAATTGCTTTAACCTTCTTTGGGGATGGTTTTATTCCTTCACTTGATATACAGTAACCTAAATATTCAATACATTCCATATTTAAAACTGTTTTACTCTTATTTATCTGTACATTATGAGATTGCAACACATTTAAAACTTTCTTGAGTCTCTCATCATGCTCATCTTTAGTTTCACCACTGACAACTATATCATCCAAATATGCAGCAACACCATCAATATTACATAAGATCTGTGAAATAAATCTTTGAAAAATACCAGGAGAAGAGGACAAGCCAAAGGGCAACCTCTTGTATTTATACATTCCTTTGTGTGTATTAATAACTAAAAACTCTTGACTTTGTTCTTCAACAGGTATTTGCAAATATGCATTCTTCAAATCAATCTTAGAAAAAATTTTGCCTTTGCCAACACTGCACAAAAGTTCATCAATCTTAGGCAAGGGGTATTTATCACATTGTATTTGCTTATTCAAATGCTTAAAATCTGCACATATGCGAATTTCTTTCTTATTCTCTTTTAACACAGGTACAATAGGCGCAGCCCATTCACTATGAGATACAGATTCTATAATATTTTCACTTACAAGTTTATCAATGGCCTCTTCAACCATCTCTTTATGGTAAAATGGAACAGTACGTGCTTTTACAAACTTTGGAATAGCATCACTCTTTATATGAATTTTAGCTACAATGCTAGAAATAGGTTTGCTTACATTAACATTATAATCTTCAAACACTTGTTCAACACTTACATTATGAACATTGTTAACCTTGGTACTTCCATCTAATCCTGCTAAATAAATACCAACTTGTTTCATTAGATTTTTACCACATAAATTTGTATTCTTTGAACCAACAACATAAAAGACTTGTGATACATTATATCCATTATACACAACAGGAGCAACCACTTTTCCCAAAACCTTTATTTTAAAATCATCATAAGCCTGTAAGGGTTTCTTACATTGTTCAACTTTCAAATTCAACTTCTCAACCCAATCTTTATTCAAAGTTGAAACAGTAGCACCACTATCAACCTCAAAAGGAACTTGGATCTTATTAACAGAAAAATAAAATTGTTCAGCATGAACAGCATAGATTTTATCTCTGACAGTTAACACTTTATCATCCTCATCATCATTATCACTTAATGATACATCTTGATCATTCACAATCTTTACAGTTTTCCTACTATTAAACTTAGGTTTACTCCTAAAATCTTTCTTGCTTGGTCTATTTGAACCTTTAGCTGTACTATAACCACTCTCTCTTTTGGCTTCTTTACAAACCTTCTGTAAATGACCCTTTTTATGACAATTATAACATGATAAATGCTTAAATCTACAATAAAAGCTGACATGAGAGGAACCACAATGTTGACAAGATAAACCTACATATTTTCTTCTTACAACCTGAACCTGTGACTGAACCTCATCTTTCTCACTTACAAATGCTTTTTCCATGTTCAAAATTCTCTCCAAAATAGCCTGAGAGGTCATTGCTTGGAGATCTATGTTGAGAGCCACTATATTTTGAACCAACAACATAAAAGACTTGTGATACATTATATCCATTATACACAACAGGAGCAACCACTTTTCCCAAAACCTTTATTTTAAAATCATCATAAGTCTGTAAGGGTTTCTTACATTGTTCAACTTTCAAATTCAACTTCTCAACCCAATCTTTATTCAAAGTTGAAACAGTAGCACCACTATCAACCTCAAAAGGAACTTGGATCTTATTAACAGAAAAATAAAATTGTTCAGCATGAACAGCATAGATTTTATCTCTGACAGTTAACACTTTATCATCCTCATCATCATTATCACTTAATGATACATCTTGATCATTCACAATCTTTACAGTTTTCCTACTATTAAACTTAGGTTTACTCCTAAAATCTTTCTTGCTTGGTCTATTTGAACCTTTAGCTGTACTATAACCACTCTCTCTTTTGGCTTCTTTACAAACCTTCTGTAAATGACCCTTTTTATGACAATTATAACATGATAAATGCTTAAATCTACAATAAAAGCTGTCATGAGAGGAACCACAATGTTGACAAGATAAACCTACATATTTTCTTCTTACAACCTGAACCTGTGACTGAACCTCATCTTTCTCACTTACAAATGCTTTTTCCATGTTCAAAATTCTCTCCAAAATAGCCTGAGAGGTCATTGCTTGGAGATCTATGTTGAGAGCCACTATATTTTGAACCAACAACATAAAAGACTTGTGATACATTATATCCATTATACACAACAGGAGCAACCACTTTTCCCAAAACCTTTATTTTAAAATCATCATAAGCCTGTAAGGGTTTCTTACATTGTTCAACTTTCAAATTCAACTTCTCAACCCAATCTTTATTCAAAGTTGAAACAGTAGCACCACTATCAACCTCAAAAGGAACTTGGATCTTATTAACAGAAAAATAAAATTGTTCAGCATGAACAGCATAGATTTTATCTCTGACAGTTAACACTTTATCATCCTCTACAACCCTGATTTCATATACTATAGCTACCTAAAAAGTGAAGCGTTAATACTGAACAAGACCATGTAGAAAGTTAAAGAACATTTCAAATTTACGGAGAAGGGAGGCAATGCATTTAATATCAAACGACTTCTAACTACGCTGACATTATGAAAGTACTGAAATAATATTGTAGCTCGAAATTATATATGATAATACCAATACTAGAGTAACTCCAATATCTCTGTAAAATAAGAAGCACTATTACAGTGATTAATGTATCTCATGCAAAATAACAGATCCTCACCTGAACATTAATGGAATATTACACTTAATACTTGCATTGTACATCGATACATGAAATTAACAGGAATGAGATCACAGAAAGAGCCAGAGGATAAATAAACTGTTATTGAGTCAGATACTAATCGTGAGGCAAATTGGAGCAAACACTAAACAAGAATATCAGAAGTGAATGAATAACACAGTCCTCTGAAATCAAAAGACTGACATATCCACTGTCAGACAGACTCAAAATCTCTTCTGATATTACTCACTGGTTAATAAGAGGTTTTATCAATTACCAGAACACAGAAAGCATGAAATGAAACTTAAAATAAAGCATGCTTTATGGAGTGACTCTCATGAAAAAATATTAATTTGAAATATCCTTATATAAAAGTACCTATATACTTAGCACATAATTCATTTTCTACCTCCCATTTACTTTAAATATTTCAAAGATTACTAAATTACTTAAACTTCAACTAATATATTTCAAATTCTATGTAATAAGAGTGCAGTAGTTGCTACAATTTATATTTTAAACATAAATTCTAAATATGCTTACTAATGTTATTCCATTACTCAGGTTCAAAGCCTATTTAAAACAGTATTAGATGCAGGCCCGTTGTATAGTTGTAACATTATAGAATTATTTTGGTATTTACAGTACAGTATATACTTATACACAAAAAAATTGTAAATCGTTGTCTGTTTTTGCATATTTTCACATAAAGTGAAAATATGACTTACTTGCTCAAATTTATAAGACAAGAGATAAGCGAGATGGTACTTTCATATCTAAGAATAACCTAAGAATATTTTCAGAGTCCCTGGTTATTGTGTACCTGGCCAAAGTATACTTTTATTGACCCAATAGGCTGATGTCACAAGTCTAGTGAACATTCATGAAATCAATTTAGCCAGTAACTGACCACTTCATTGCATTCAAGAGCCAGTTCCTCAAACTTGAAGGACATTTGCTATTACAGCTTCAGTAATATGTCTTCCATTTTGTGTGGAATTATACCCCGTGGTCTCAGACTAGTACAATAAGGTATGTATTCTTGGGAGTGTATAAAGTTGGTCTGGGGAAATAAGGTTCACAATTAGGAAAGGGAGGTCTGTGGGCAATGTTCCCAAGGTAGGAAATACTATTTCGTAATTGTTGTTTTAAGATTAAGATAGGTTTTTTCAGGTCAGCTATGGGGAGGTTCGAGGGGTAAAACCCCGTTACGAATTATAGTTCTTTCTGTCATTCTTTAGAATGTGTCCATTCTCATTTCCCCGGGAAATTCATAGATGTGATTTTTCTCTCCACGCAAGTATCCATCATTACGCATGTGGGAGAAGGGTGAAGATATCTCAGAAACCATTGGAAAATATCAGAACAATTCAAAATACATAGAAACACCACTGGAAGACCATAATGTCACTTTGGGGGGGGGGACGTCAATGTTAATATATACCATACACTTTTTGTAGTATTTAGTCTCTAGTTGTGGTAATATTTTTCTTACAATTATAAGGTAAAACAACAACAAAAACTGCGGCTGTCAACTATTAATTTTGTTGTGATACACTTGCCAAACTGACACATTCAGATGAAGTGAAATTTGGCATAAATTAAAAATAATACTAAAAATAATACTATGTTAATTTCGTAAGTAAACTGTGAATTAAAGAGGACATTTGAGTACAATATCAAATAATATAGCAGGGAATCATCAGCAACATTAACTCATTTATAAAAAAATATATATATATATGTACACAAATAAATAAAACAGAAAGAGAAACATGTGACTAATCGGAAAGATATAATTATGGGGAGCAGTATAGTGACTTATATAAATATTACGCCAAAATGTACCGTTATGAAGGCAGAGCAAAACTATTAAGAATGTTCAGAAATTATACTTAAAATCGTTTCTTTGTTAAATGCTAAGGAAAATATACATTTAAGTAAAGCACATTCCTTAATCAAGAGTTGAAAAACAATAAAAAAAATAATTATGATCAAAGTTTATATATATATAAAATTCAGTCAAGTTTAATATGCTTGTTTTGGAAGAATGTTCTACACCGTAATCAACCACAAATATAATTTGTTTTTTACCATTAATTTAGGAAACGAGATAATCATTCGGAGATCAAAATATATGGGCGATTTCATGCCACTCTTAAGGGTGAAATCCCCAAATTTGACCACTCCAATCTTGAAGAGATCCAAAACGCACTGCTCCAACTTTGATGCCATTGTAGATTGTTGTTGGTCAAGACACAACTTCACTCCCCGAGGTCACTGGGCAGACTGTCAGTAGTTTGTAAGCCTTGTATTGGAGGTATCTTCCAAAAGTCAGGAACAGAGTGCCAAACGGCCCACCTCCAGGAGACTTGAACACTACATACTTGTACCAACTGTGACTCAGTCTTGTTAATTGAATTCCTTTCTCCTTAAGAAAACATCAGTTGGGTTTTCCATTTAGTAATCTGCTAATCTTTCGTGAAATTGATGCACACTGAATATACAGTCATAATATAGGTAACCATGTGATTCTAATCCAGATACTTAAGAATTGGCAACTATGAGTAATCAAAATATACCCAGTATTCATATTCACAATATTTCGTACCGTTTCTTTCTTTATTTAATGTGTTAAAATTAAATCACATTGCTTGATAGCCATAATAAGTGGAGTTCACTTAACTGGTTTTATTCTATCAAAAGGGAAAACTACATTGTCCATAAATTTTGAAACTACATAAAGCACTGTTACTAATAAACGAGAGAGGAGAGAGAGAGAGAGAGAGAGAGAGAGAGAGAGAGAGGGGAGGTTAAAACCTTATCCACCAAATAAGAAAAATCGACCATAATTACAAATTGGACCCTATGCGCGGTCACACACGAAATATATGTATCTCTTCCCAAGTTGCTATGTAGTGTTTTATTATTTAATTCTTCACGATTCTCTGTACACTTGTCTGTCGTGGTTTTGTGGGCATTTCTTTAACTTGGGAGAATATTCAGATATTTCTGGAGATATTCGGATAACCCTTACTACATTTCCCAGTATATATATATATATATATATATATATATATATATATATATATATATATATATATATATATATATATATATATATATATATATATATATATATATATATATATATATATATATATATATATATATATATATATATATATATATATATATATATATATATATATATATATATATATATATATATATATATAATGATCTTTTAAAGAATGAATCTAGTTAAATATGTGTAGATAACATTTAGTCTTCATAATTGTTGAAACATTAAAAACAGTCAAGGAATCAGCTGTCTGATGATGTTAAAATACATAATGTGGGTAAATATAAACACAGTTTCCACTTTTATTTATATCTCTATTTTGATTGGTCATTCGGTAAAACATTGAAAGTTGACTTAAAACTACAGTATAATTATTCTAGGAATGTGGGACAATTTTATATTCCTGGCGAAATAGTAGAACTTTATTTTCCGCGAATTCTCTCGGAGACGGGATATCTCATTATTTCCTGGAAATCAAATAAGCACTCAGGAACAGCGGCATTTCCACGAATAAGAAAATGATGTCTGTTTTGTGAATTATGCAGCTTGGACAAACCCAACTAAATAAATCGGTAATGTTATACTGAACTATGCACTAACAGAGGAAATAATATAAGAGCTTTAATAGGACAATTGTGTGATGCAAATAGGAAAAGAATAACAGCTTGCAACCATAGCACTAACGAACGTATAGAATAATTAAATATTGAACGATATGATCGACAATGTAAGATCTTAGGTAATAATTGTCAGTGATAGACACTAGCATAATGGTTCACAGCACGCACACATGCAAGTACGTAGACTTCGTGCCTGTACTGCACTAGTGCTTTTTTTTTTTTAGATTCTCCACCCACGGGTGGGTGGAACAGGTCATGGAGGACCCATAGGGTGGTCGCCAACCGGCACAGGCCCCAACCCCCCACTGTGGTGCACAGCCACAGCAGTAACCTCCCCAGTAAACAGCTTAAACTCTCTTGCCTGGACGAGGCGCGATCCGTCGACCTCGCGAATGCGAGGCCAGCGCTTTACCACTGTACTAGCCAGGAGGCTTCACTAGTGCTGTTTTAACAAAGTCCCACAAAAACGAACAGTGGGATGGTCCTTGAAATTGTCAAGAAACAATAATAATAATAAAGCACAGTACCATAGGTGAAAACATGAATAATTTTTACCCTGACTGAGACTTGAACCTAGGACACATACTGAGCCAAGGCGGTACCAAGCTACGAAGCCATGAATGAGGTTGGGGGAAACTGTAATATGAACAGAGTGGCATTCAGATGGAATGTGTTCATTCCTATTATAGCAGATAAAGCTGTAAGGTTTGTTTCCCTTTTAGACCTTCTGTGGTGTAGTTGGTAGCGCCTTGGCACAGTAATTATGTGTTCTAGGTTCAAGTCCCAGTCTGGGTAAAAATGATTCATCTCTTTACTTATATATATATATATATATATATATATATATATATATATATATATATATATATATATATATATATATATATATATATATATATATATATATATATATTATATATATATATATATATTATATATATATTATATATATATATATATATTATATTATATATATATATATAAGTACTTTATTAATTTCGCGACCTAAACTAGACACACAAATGGATTTCATAAACGCATCTGATGCGGTTCTGTGTATGGGTTGGATCCCGTACGGCATCCTAGCCATATACAAAACCGCGTCAGATGCGTTTATGAAATCCATTTGTGTTTGTCTAGCTAACTAACAATATGGAATTTTAGGTTTACACTGTTTAAGAAATCGGGTCATAATCATAATGACATATGGTACCTGTCACTGACGTATAAGTGTAATATGGACTATCTTGACTACTTTATGACCTTTACTATTCAGTTCATAAGTCTAGAATCTGGAGGCGTAGGGACTGTCTTTGGGCTACTCGTGCTTTCTTGTGAAAGAAACAAGCAACAGAAGAATCTTAAACGCAAGGATTTTTTTTTAACCGCAAATGTAATCTAATATTTCGCTATGTATCTTTCATGAAAAATAAACTATCAAAATCTTCCTTTTGTTACTTATATAGAATAAGTAAGATATTTATAAAAAAAAAAATCTTCCAATCCTAATTATTTTATTTATCAAGTATCCCACCCATAATCGATAAAAAAAACTTAGCTTCTCTTTTAAATTTAGTGTAGTATATATCCACGCATAACAGACAACAATATTAAAATACAAATTGGACATTTTCACTTTTTTGATGAAACCCATTGTATATAGAACACCGGACAGCATCAGTTTGATGACGTCAAAGAAGAAACCATTGTCCTATTTGCTCTTGAATATAATATATTTTATATGAAGAGCTATAATTACTCATTTATTTTTATACTTTATATGATTACTTAAATAACGTTAATATTAAATTGTTTGAATTAAATTTGTGGAGTTTGTGTCTGTTTGCTGCACGACGCTGACATAATTTCGCTAATTTCAGCTATCATGAACGCTATTTAGCGCTAAAAATTTTCGTCCTGTAAAGTAATTCTTGACCATGAATAAATCTCTTTCCATTGGAAAAGTAGGCATATGAAACAATGAAATACACAATTGTGTACAGATAATAATATATAAAAGGATTAACAGACAAAAACTTACCTAATTACTGTAACGAGTCCCACATTACTTTGTGATATGATAGATACACTGCTTTTGTGTGCTGCAAAAATATTTTCGGTCCTTTTATTCAGGGAAACCACTCTTTTCATTGATGAAATATGTTATTCACGCTTAGTAAATTACATATGTATACTAAGTAAGCCGTACATGACTGAATTATCTAGGTAGTGTTAAAGCTACACATTTTAATGCAAATTTATATTAAGTTAGTAAGCGGGGTACTGGATAAATGGAATAAAGATAGCAATACCTGTTACTCTTATCGATGCTTCTTGAGCAGTATATACATATAAAATGGTTGAACCCTTTGTAAGGGAGTGGTCGACTCAAAGTACACAGATTCTCCATTGGACAGTTCACCACAAGCGAGTATAGAGGAATTTTGAGGTGAATTGCCATCTTGTGGATGTGTGCACTTTGACTCGGCCTCTCCCATTAAAAGAGAGAATGCGGCCATTGTATGTGCGTTTTAGAAGTATCGATAATTAAGGTTAAATAGTTATATAAAGTCGACCTTCATCATTTTAGAGGTTTTATGGAGATTGTTTTAGCGCGATAGCGAAGAAATTGCGCCAGCTACTGACTCACTGAGTCAGAACTAGCTCTATCCCTCTTTCACGTGGCTGAACTCTTCGTGGGTGTAAGCCATACTCGTTGTACTGATTATTTTTTGTATATTAATCCAAAATGGTGCAGAAAAAGGTAAGTTATATTGCTCATAAAGTGTTTAATAGCCTTAGATTTCATTGTTAGACTTTTTATTTGCCTAAAGCAAACCGTGTACGAAAGACTAACAAGATCTTGTCACCCTCTTCTCAACCCGAATGGCGTTCCGTACGCATGTGTTCACTTTTTCTGTTCATATAACAACAACTTGTAAATACCTTTAATACGCAAAAACTAATCTAATTAAGCTTTGTGTTTATTCTAAAGTACTAGCTCATTGTTGAGCGTAGTTCTCATAAACCAAAAAGCTGTCTTCCACAGGCCCATAGGAAACTCGTGGATTTTTATCTGCGTTTTGTTACCTTTAACTGGGATATTGTAAATGAATGAGCTAAATGATTGTGATATCATTATTTTACGTAATAACTGGTATATTTTTATTTAAATGAGTTAACTGGAAGTAGTTTATGATTGCAATTTCTCGGTGAATGAACTTCATATAAGCTGTTCTATTCATTTGGTACGAGCACTTTTTTTTTTTTTTTTTGCGCGCAGTCAACTGCTTTTTCCTTATTCGATTCATTGCTATGGCAGCTTGTGATTGGATTGTAATTTACGGCGGTTGTATTTCAGATCAAGGGAAAGGGCAAGGTGAAACCTAAGGGAAAGAAGATCGCAGCTGCCCCTTTGGTCACCAAGAAAGCTCCTCCACCTAAGAAAGTTGTCAATCCCCTGTTTGAGAAGAGACCAAGAAACTTTGGCATTGGTATGTATATTGTTATATTTTGTGATCAAGTTTACCGATTTATTATTTTTTTTTTTTTTAAACATTTCATCGGCTAGAGAAAACTCACCACAGGGTAGTAAGAACATAAGAATAGAGGACACTGCAACATGCCTACTGGCACACACGAGGCAGCTCCATTTTTGAATTGTATTTTCAGCATGTCTAACCTATTCTATTCTACTCTACTTATTTATTCTGTTTTTCTTTTTATGATTTTTCTAATAAGCACTAACCTATTCATACCCACCCTACCTCTGTCATATGTCTATCTAATCTACATTTGAAGGTGTCTAAGGTATTGGCATTTACTATCATACTAGGAAGCTTGTTCCATGCATCAGCTACTCTATTACCAAACCAATTTTTACCAATTTCCCTTTTGAACCTAAATTTATCAAGCTTAAATCCATTATTACGAGTTCTGGTTTGATCATGAATTTTTAAAACTTTATTAATATCTCCCTTGTTAATCCCTTTAAACCATTTATACACTTCAATCATATCCCCCCTAACTCTTCGCCTCTTTAGAGAATGTAGATTAAGTTTTTTTAATCTGTCCTCATATGGTAGATTTCTGATATTGTGTATCATCTTGGTCATTCTTCGTTGCACTCTCTCCAAGGATTCAATTTCCATTCTATAATAGGGTGACCAGAATTGCACAGCATAATCTAAATGGGGCCTAACTAATGCAAGATAGAGCTGCAAAATAACTTTTTCCGTCCTATTGCTGACGCTTCTTGAGATAAATCCTAAAATTCTGTTTGCTTTATTTCTGACTGCTGTGCATTGCTCTCTTGGCTTAAGACTACTACTCACAAGAACTCCCAAATCCCTTTCACACTGAGAACTCATGATTTCATGGTTATTTAGCTTATAACTAGTATTGTCTTTTATAGTACCCATTTTAACTACTTTACATTTTTCAACATTAAATTCCATTTGCCATTTGTCCGACCATTCAGATAATCTATTTAGATCTTCCTGTAAAGCATGAATGTCTTCTTTTCCATTTATAGTTCTACCTATTTTAGTGTCGTCTGCGAATTTAGTGATAAGGTGCACTTTTTTTGAGTTTTGCTAACTTAATGTAGCTCCCAATATTCTAAATGGGGAGGTCCACCTTAGGGCCTCCTATCTTTATTCTAATACACTTCTTGTCTAGACTAGATTTTAGGCGCTTTTTCAGTGTCTCCACTTTTTGTTGGTTTAATTCTATCTTTGGTAGTTCAGAATACAGGTATCCAAATCAGCAGTTTCAATAATTCCTGGCGCTTTTGTGAAAGTTAAGGTATTTTTAGTGTTTATATTGTGTACAGCCCCTTTGGGCTTTGAACTGTTTGAAATATGTTATCAATTTGTCACCTTGTGTTTATAGGTGGTGATATTCAGCCTAAACGTGATTTGAGCCGATTCTTGAGATGGCCCAAGTACGTGCGTCTTCAGCGCCAGAAGGCAGTCCTGTTTCAACGCCTGAAGGTCCCTCCCCCCATTCACCAATTCAAGCAGGCTTTGCAGCGCCAGCAAGGTACCTCTCCCAATGCGTAAGTCACCCTAAGGCCTCTTGGGTCAAGCAGAGGCGGTGCGGGGTGCTGCAATTGATGCTTTTGAGACCAGTATTGTTTATAAATGATACAGGTTTCTCATGTATTTTGTTAGTAAGTCGCCCATAGACCTCTTTCAAGTGGAGGTGGTGCTGGGTGCAGCTGTAAAGGTAGCAAAGGTTTTCCTCAACCATGTGGTTTTTATTGCTTTGGGTACATCATTTGATTTTAACTTGAATTGGGTATATTTTTTAATCACGTCCATGATATACAATTCAGTATTCTATATGAATTTATGAAATAGTACAGAGAAGTGCATCATTATGTTAAAAATTCGAATTATATATTTTTAGCTACCGAGTTAATCCGTCTTATGGACAAGTATCGCCCTGAGAGTAAGATGGCCAAGAAGATAAGGCTACACAAGCGTGCTGTTGCCCGTGCAAAGGGAAAAGAGGATGCACCCACAAAGAAGAGAATTACAGTTAAGATGGGCATCAATCACATCACAACTCTGGTAGAACAGAAGAAAGCTAAGCTGGTGGCTGTTGCAAGTGATGTTGAGCCTATTGAGGTGAGGTTTTTTTTATGCGTGACACTTAGATGGGCAAAGATGTATGTCCTCTTTGGGTCCGGGCACCAAAAAAGTAAAGAAAAAAGAGTAGCAGCTTAAGGACAATAGCAAGAGTGAAAATTTTGCAAAATATTTTGCTGCTGATCTCTTATATATATTATGATGAATAACAATGAATCTCTTCACCTGAAAGTGTGTGTTGATATCTGTAGCTGATTAAAATGTGATTATTAAGCTTCAATTGATTTTATTTGTACAGTTAATACAGTTTTAACATTTTCAGATTGTGTTATTCTTGCCTGCCTTGTGCCGAAAGATGGGTGTCCCTTATTGCATCATCAAGAACAAATCCAGACTGGGTAGAGTAGTTAGGAGGAAAACTGCGACTGCTCTTGCAATTACAGAGGTACACAGACATTGTGAATTCCCTTTTATAAGGAGGTTGACCATGAAGACCCACAATTTTCTTGTCTACTTTTTTCCCCTTGTTTTTTGAAGCGACAATATTTATATATGTATACTATATATATATACTGTATATATGTATATATATATATATAGCTGTATATATATCATATATATATATACTGTATATATATATATATATTTATTTATATTTATATATATATATATTTATATAATTTTTTTTGGGTGGGGAGGTTGCATATTTGTAAAGGAAATGACGTTAGATGAATTTAAAATTTTTCAGTATTGGAATAACACATAACTTTCTTTGGCTGGCAAAAGAAAGTAATCATGATTATATATTCCTCAGGTTGAATCCCAGGATCGTTCTGCTCTTAATAAGATTATTGAATCTATCAAGACCAATTACAATGATCGATATGATGAGATCCGTAAGAACTGGGGTGGTGGTGTTCTTGGAGCTAAATCCTCTGCCAGGATTGCCAAGCTGGAACGTGCTAAGGCCAGAGAAATTACCAAGGTTTTGTAAATCGCAAAATAAACACTTGTTGAGAGTTAACAAGTGTCATTTTCCTTAATGAAGATTTTAAATGTATTTAGTCACTTACCAGGACTGCTAGCGATATGTAAAGACAAAATTGGGGCTCATAAGTGCTTAATGGTTCCCTATTTGTAATCTCACCAGCTTTGGCCTCCGGGAAGGGAGAATATGGAAAGATGGATGTTAGGAGGCGTTACTTGCAGCAGTACGTTTTTAACTGGAATGAAATGTTTTAGGGTATGGAAATTATAAAGGTTGGAAAGGAAGACTTGGTGTGTTGTCATTTTGATATACTTTCGTGTGTAGGCTTTCTGCCATGTATTTGAATTGGTTGCTGCAGCAAGAATTTTTATTCTTGTATGAAGCATGTCATTTATTTTGATGTCTGGTTCCTTTTCATAAGTGGTCTTTAAGATTAGTAGCTGTGCAGCCTGTAATTATTTTTAGAGCTTTAGTATAGTCTAGGCTAGGGTGTTGTGGTGTGTTTGTGACCTTACAAGTCCTAGCAGAGATTGCAATATTCCATCACTGGAATGAAATGTTTTAGGGTATGGAAATTATTATAAAGGTTGGAAAGGAAGACTGGGTGTGTTGTCATTTTGATATACTTTCGTGTGTAGGTTTTCTGCCATGTATTTAAATTGGTTGCTGCAGCAAGAATTTTTATTGTATGAAGCATGTCATTTATTTTGATGTCTGGTTCCTTTTCATAAGTGGTCTTTAAGATTAGTAGCTGTGCAGCCTGTAATTATTTTTAGAGCTTTAGCATAGTCTAGGCTAAGGTGTTGTGGTGTGTTTGTGACCTTACAAGTCCTAGCAGAGATTGCAATATTCCATCACTGAGCATATTTACTGTACTGTACTCTATATATTAGTTGTTTTATTTAATGGGCTTTTTCTTCCATATATATATATATATATATATATATATATATATATATATATATATATATATATATATATACTATTTCACGAAAACACGTGAATTTTCTAAATGTGAATGGTTATGGCTACGTGGGGGAATATGAAAGAAACTAAGTGTATTTGCTGTTCATCTATAATGGAATATCTGAAGATGAGCAATGGATGGGTAGATTCGCAAGTGCTGTGGATCTCGAGGTTTCTTTCATATCCCATGCGTGGCCATTTTATATATATATATATATATACCTTGGCTGTTTCCCCCTTTAATTGGGGGGTAGCCGACATCAAAAAAGTTATTCTCCCCTCTTCTTTGACGTCTCACAGGAGGTTGGTACAAGGGGGGGATTCCTAGTCCCCCCGCCCGTCCACTTTTAGTCGCCTTTTACGACACGCAGGGAATACGGTGAGGCTATTCTTTGATATCGTGCCCGCCCCACAGGATATATATATATATATATATATATATATATATATATATATATATATATATATATATATAATATCACATTATATATATATATATATATATATATATATATATATATATATATATATATATATATATATATATACATATCTATCTATACATACATATACACTTTTGTTCCTTGTATATGTAAATGACCTACCAGAGTCTGTAAATTCATTCATGAATATGTTTGCAGATGATGCAAAGATTGTGAAGAAAGTAAAAAACGAGAACAATGGTAGAGAACTTCAGGAGGATCTAAATAATCTGCATGAGTGGTCAGAAAAGTGGCTAATGAAATTCAATACCTCAAAATGTAAGGTAATGAGAATGGGTACAAGTGCAAGAAGGCCCAAGCTTGACTACTCGGTGGCTGGAGTACAACTTCAAGAGACAGAAAATGAGAGAGGTCTAGGAGTAAACATACTGGCAGATTTGTCTCCAGAAATACATATAAATGGCGTAGTAAGGGCAGCATATGCATTCTTATCAAATGTAAGGGTAGCCTTCAGGCACATGGACAAGGAAATGTTCAGAAATATTTATGTAACCTATGTGAGGCCAAAACTCGAGAGGGCGCTATGCAGGGGGCCCGGCCTGGCGGTGTTCGGACCAGTGGGCCCCGGCAGCCCCTTGGAACGCACGAAGCACATAGCTAAGCTTGAAAAAGTTCAAAGACATGCCACGAAACTGGTGCCAGAAATACGCAATCTCGGTTATGATGAGAGGCTGAGGGAATTAGACTTGCCATCGCTCGAAGCTAGAAGAGTAAGGGGGGATATGGTGACAGTCTTTAAATTCCTTCATGGTTATGATAGAGTGGATAGGGATCGATATTTCGATATGGCTGGCTCTAGAACTAGAGGTCATAGTTTGAAGCTTCGTAAGAAAACTTGTTTGCAGGATGTAAGGAAATACTTTTTCAGTGTAAGAGTAGTTGATAATTGGAATTGGCTAAGCGAGGAGGTAGTTAATGCTATCTCAATCCATAGTTTTAAGGACAGGTACGATAAGTATCACTAAGTCTAAAAATGGAACCGATCAGGAGACGGGAAGATACGAGCTTTGGGCTCTTTCCCGTAAACACAATTAGGTAATCACACACATAAAATATATATAAGTTCATATTCACTGCACCATATGTAATTGTATATTATTTTTTTTTTTTGAGACTTAATATTTATATTTTCTCTCTCTCTCTCTCTCTCTCTCTCTCTCTCTCTCTCTCTCTCTCTCTCTCTATATATATATATATATATATATATATATATATATATATATATATATATATATATATATATATATATATATATATATATATAGAGAGAGAGAGAGAGAGCAGGAGTTTAGTTTCACGCCCCGTGTTGTTTTAAAAGATAAATATACAATGTCACTGAAGTTTTATATGATGAAGTATATATATATATATATATATATATATATATATATATATATATATATATATATATATATATATATATATATATATATATATATATATATATATATATATATATATACCATACATCGTACCAAACCTGGAACTCAGATATGAGAAATTCCTAGTCTTAGGATATTGGGCTATATTCCAACGTCTGGGGAGGAGGGGGGAGACAATATTTCTTTGTGTAAAAACGATTGGGTATGATACCTAACAATAAGGAACACATTGGCTGAAATTTATAATGGTAAACCTATCTTTATTGGTTAGTATGTCTGGCCATCTTAGACTTGGTAAAATGGGAAAATTGCCACAATATTTCGCTATACAGTGGCCCCCATTCCGTCTCGTAAGAGGGGTGGCCACTCTAAGAGGAAAAATAAGTGGTCTCAAGCTCAGTCCAGGTGACAATTGTAGTCTGAAACTTCTTGATATTATTTTATTAATATTTGGCCTTCGATATCTGCATAACAAGAAAAAGTAGACAAAGGCTAAGTTAGGTGTTTAGAATAATGATGGAGGGTGGACCAGTCGTTGGCAGAGGCATGAAAGTTAGGATATCTATCTATATACATTAGTCATTTTTCCCCTTGTAAGGGGAGTGGCTGAGTCAAGGCAAAGTACCCTGACAGATTGGGAAGAAAAAATACAGAGGAAGGGGTTCCCAATCCCCTCGCCCCGCCCCATTTAGTCGACTTTTACGACACGTACTGCATGATTATGAATACTCGAAGACAATTATATGACTAGGGTAATAATGTGTATATTTACTTTTGTTAGTTCACTACTGTTATCAGTAGTAGTAGTAGTAGTATGACTGGCATTATTATCGCTATCGTTATTATTATTATTGATTTGAAAATGCGTTTTGCCCCATCTATTGAGGAGCTTTTACAACTATACGCAAGAAACTCCCTTTCTCTCTCTCTCTCTCTCTCTCTCCTTCCCCAACACTGGTTGAGGTGAAGATGGGGGCTGGATTCTCTCTCTTATTATTCGAGCTTACTTCCAGCCAACATGGTAATTATTACAGTATAATAGAAGAATATTTAGTCATATTTGTATTTACCCCAAAACAAGCCACAGAATATATTTTGATACATAAATAATTGTATGTTATTGAATGATTGAAATATGGCTGTACTAGTATTACCACGTGCCCGGCTCGACCATACGAGTCACACTGTTGGAAGCGTAAATGCACATAGATGTCTGCATTATTTTTAGGTAAAAGTAAAGAGTAAACTTGCATGAGGATATACATGCGGAAATATAATAGGGGAGGTTTTCTTTCTCATTCCAAGGAAAAGATTTTATGGAATTGTTTGATAGTTCACTTTCGGTTCATTTTGGATATTTTTCTGTTGTCAACTTGATTGGGGGTGTTGGAGTAACATTTATCAATGTTTTATATATGAAAAACCAAGTAGAATGGATTTGAAAAATATATTCGTTACTTCTACTCCATAATTACGTTTTAACCAGAAGAAACGTCATTTTGTACTATAACACCCATCTTTGTATGGTATTGGATCTCTATATACGGTATTTAGATTTTTTATGTTTTTGAACGAATTCGACCTTTAGAATTGTCATAAATTTTCTTTGGTTAGGTAAACTTAGATGAAATACAAGTTCAGACTTTTTTTGAAGGTCAGATCGTCTAAATGTAAAAAATTCAGAGAAAACTAAGCTCTTACGGAAGGAGACGGATGAAATTGTAATAATTTAGCGAAAGGACTCCTTGTATTTGGGACAAC
Organism: Halocaridina rubra; assembly: GCA_037179515.1. Lineage (NCBI taxonomy): Eukaryota > Metazoa > Arthropoda > Malacostraca > Decapoda > Atyidae > Halocaridina > Halocaridina rubra. The sequence goes on along the minus strand of JAXCGZ010002109.1, from coordinate 18,175 downwards.
ATTTCTATTATTTGAAAATATATGGATAAATGTAAGCTGAAAATGCAAAACTAATAGCAGATTGTAACATGTCGGAGTGCTTAATTTTTTCCTTGGCTTCATAGCTAGGACTTGCAAAATGTTAGTTATTGACTGCGTGCCATGCAAAATTACTGTGTGAAGCATTGTAGGTCATTTATTTGTAGTCTGATAAAATGTCCTAAGGTATGATCACTTTTGGAGCTATTACTTTTAAAAGTTTTTCAAGTGATGATAACGGCATAAACGATTATAATGAAAAAACAAAGCCTGCCTTACTGATGATATTTACAAAATATTGTAAAGAATTTATCTTTTTTGTATATTGTAAGAGGTTTATTTAACAGGGTAGCTACCATGTGCAGGGGATGTGTGCTGTTGAATTCATAGTTCCACAAAATGTTTTTGATATTAAGGTAATATGCTGTAATTATTTAATGTTATAGCACAAAAAATGTATTGACTAACACGTAATCAATTATTAATGTTACTGGCTTTGGTATTGATATTTATGTTAGATGAAATTAGTTAGTTTCTGATAAGAACTTTTGAGAAACTATTTGCGTTGATATCTTTTACAATAGTCGTGAGATGGGCATATTTGCCTTTGCTTGAGCCTAAGTTCATGAATCTGTTTTACTATGCACTTCTTGATTATTTAGGGTAACTTCTGAACTGACTGGTTACAATGCAATGGATGCCACTAATTCTGATGTAACCCCAAGTAGTTATATTACCTTAGCTTCCGAAGGATGTTGATTCCATGCACAACTGAAACATAATATTGTTGTCTAAGTTTCTTTTATCAGTATTGAAAGGTATAATGCACAAATTTATACAGCTTCCCTTTATATGAGCTTTTGACGGTGCTGCTGTATTTTTTGAGCTGCATGTTATCCAGTAGCCTACATATGTATGCATGGCAGTCTTTTCTCTTTGTCATATTTAGTATGATCCATATGCTAAAATGCAGTGCTACGTAGCCCTGATGCCTGTGCTATATATATATATATAAGTATGTTGCTCGTTGTATGAATGCAGTGCTATATATATATATAAGTATGTTGCTCGTTGTATGAATGCCTGTCTGGTAACTGGAGGTCATGAGGTAGTTTAGACAATACACAATTCTAAAAACTGTTGGAATTTAGGATGTGATGGTTGTGACATTCAGTATGTGGTACCTGTTGTCCTTCAAAATTGGGTAGGCTACACTTAGGCAAATAATATTGTGGAACAGTATATCTACAAGATGAGGTTAAAAAAAAGGTTTAGCACTGCACTCGTAAAAGAAAATAGATCAGATGATACTTTCTCATTTATTGTTGTTATTAGCTCTTCTGAAATATTTCTACCAGTACTTGTATTAAATTGAAGGGAGGATAATTTTTTGCTGCATATGCCCGAATTTTATTTTCTTGAAGTACTTTATGTTAATTATATATATGTATGATGACTTTGCTATCAGAGGATACTGATGAAACCATCCCTACCACTAGTTAAAGAGTGAACTGGTATACTGTACCTATAAATTTTAGACCAATGACCCTGCGTATAGTTTTTGTACTTCATAGCTCTTCACTTTCTTTTAACAGATGATATGATTTTTTCCAAGCAAAATGGATTTGCTGCCTCTCCTTTTGTGCTGCAGCAAGGTGGAGCATTATCGTGGGATGGATGAAAATTATTTTTGGAGGGTGAATTGCCTGTGAGAAGGTGGAATTATGGTAAATGCTCAGGATTTACGTATCAGTCAGATGAATATCCTGCTAGAGAAGACTCCTTGGTGCATTTATACTTTTGAGATGCTATAAGGTAAAAGTTATGAACTTTGTTTACATATAATCATATGATGAGGTATTCTTGAAAGTGAATAAAAAATTCTTTTTAAATGCATTAAGTTTATTAAGCTTTAATATCATGCGAGCATAGTATTTACGGGGACATGAGGTTTTGTACATAGAATAAAAGCGAGGTTTTGTACAGAACGACGTTTCGTCTATAAAATCGGATGAGGTTATGTACATAATTTTTTTTCAAAAATTGATTATGAGCCAATTTATTGAACTTTTCTATTGTACAAAATCTCGTTCTCTATTGTACGAAACCTCGTTTTGTTTATATACGAAATGCCGTATGTATGAAACATCATGTAGCCGTATATACTCCATGATAACTTTTATTTAGCCATTAGTACTACAGGAAGCTAAAATTAATCTTCTAAGAAATTTTGCTTGATCATTTTGAGTGGCATCTGTTTACTATCGTTTACTAACTTGGTAGGCATAAGGAGTACTCAAGTGTAAAGGGCTCTTCATATTTAGAACAAAGTGCCCCATGAGCTTAAAGCACTAGAATTGGCAGGCATATGCCTGTTCTGAGACTTACCTACCACCTGTCCTGAGCTTTCCAGATACAAAATAATTGCCATGATGATTTATTATACAGGTTAGACTGCTGAAATTCCATGTTGTTAAAAAATTCTGAAAAATAAAATTTATCATGTTTGATAAACATTCAGTTACAGAAAAATAATTGTTTTATATATATTTATATATTTCAGGGATCTTAAAATCTTGACTGTTTTGAGGTACAGAAAAGGTAAGTTAGTCTTGATATGGATTATCATTTTTGTCTGGCTTTTTCTGCTTTCATGTTTTCTTCATTTCAAGTCTTGTGTAAACAGTGTACTAGTATGGCTGCTTAGGAGGGTAGATATTTTGATCATAGTGTAATTTCTAGTTAATAAATTTTTACTTCTCTTTGTCATGATGATTATATTCAACAGGTTAGAGTGAATTATCATGTTAAAAATTAAAAAAAATTTACAATGCAATTTTGTAATCTATAAGTAATGGATTCTAACATGCAACTTTGTTATTTCAGAAATTGCTTATATTAGTCATTTTACACTTCATGTTGCTTAGTTTTGAAGTATTTTTCTTTAATCCATTACAAAGCTGAATCATCATTTCAGAAATTAAAGTAGTATTTCACATTTAACTTTTGTTGGTGTAAATGTTGCACATTATGGACGCCAAGGAGGTTACTTAGTTTAAAGGGTTATTTTTTTTAGAGATGCCTCATATATCATTATTTATTTTTTTAAAGTTGTATGTAAATAAACCACTTATTTGTTAGACAGTTTATAACATGTATAAATAATACATTATATAACAGGTTAGACTACTGAAATATTATGTTTAAAAAACTTTGCTGATATTATATTGTATACAGAAATATATTACTAGATTTTGTTGAATCAATTTTATGGTATAAGTTTTGTCATATTTCAGAGCCGTTGATATCATGTCTGTAGATGTATACAGTGAGCTGGCGTGATTACTAAGTAGGTGAGACTTTTTTTATTTTTTTATTTGGACAATTATAATAGAACTAAGTTGTTCCTCAGGCTGCCTGGCAGAACAGCCCTGAGAATATATTTATTTCATGATGATTATTTTTAACAGGTTAGACTTCTGAAATTCTGTGTTGTTAATGAACCACTGAAGTAGCATTGGACATTTATTTGGATTGGCTTCTAAGTAATGATTAATAAAACTTAATTTTTTGTTTTTCAGGCAGATTGCTGTTTGCTCTTTTTGTTACTGCCTTTGAGGTAAGCTCTTGAATGTTGAGAAGTATGGGCTAAGTATCTGTTATCTTTATATTACTAGCTCAAGAAATTACTGTCTTACCCACACATGGAATGGTGTCCTCATTAAGACTTGAATTGACATTGGCTACAAGAAAAGGAATACCATACCTTTTTACTTTTCATTTAATGGTATGTTTTACATATACAATAGTAGTTATGAATTTTATGCAATTATTATTGGTAATAGCGCTTTGGTTAGAGCATTCAAATGATAACAGGTCTGTCACTTTCTGAGCCCACCCCGAGGTGTTAGGAACTACATTGAGCCTTACTTCCCCCATCTCCATCCTGTCTGTCTATCCCCATATTTTGGAATAATATTGACATATACAATGGCTAACTAAAATGTTAAAAGAGTTTATTTCATTTTGTGATTTCTGAGCTTTATTATTTACTATATGACGACTGGTCCAATGGTAATGATCATGACTTCTTTTTGTCAGGTCGAGGATTCGCTTTCTGCCACAGTCTGAGATTAGAAAGGGTATTCACTCAGGGTAATAGTCACATTTGCCAAAACCAAAGTCTTTTGCAAGAAGACACTGTCCTAGCTCTTAGTAGAGAAGGGAGTCCCTGATGTAAAGCCGATCACATTTTATACAGTATTTCACGTGAAGTTACTGTGGTAATGCTGCTAATGAGTAGGTTAGTCGGTCTTGACTTCTTCCAAGTATCAAGTTGGGTACTCTTAGTCAAAAGATGGACTTTTTCTGGTGCAGGATCGTCTTCCATTTTTTATTTTGTCATTTGTAATAGCCTCCTTTGATATGTAGGTCATATATGAGCACTACTGCTCACTTCAAAACCTCTTCTATGTGTACACAAACCGTAAAGCCTCCAAGAATGTGACATATTCTATTTGGCCTTTTAGAGATTTGAGGTATATTGTTTTTGCCCCACTTAAACAGTAGACAGTTTAAAAGAGCTTTCATCCTCAGAATTCAGTGTGTACATGTATAACTGCTTGGTTTAAGGAAGTTTGCAATTCGTTATCAGCAACTCATTCTAATTCATTAACCAAGAGATTGGAATTATAAAGCTTAGAAATTAAAGTGCAGTATTGGGTTTCATTTACATCCAAAAGCATAAATGTTATTGTGGATTATATCACAAAATTGAAAAACAAAGAGGAAGTTATTGATGAACAAACATTATTGCTTTTTAGATATTTGTTTTATTGAAAGAACTTGCACTCCAGCTCCACACTACACTGTTGTAGATGTGGCGTTTATGGTGCAAATAGTAACATGGAGTTTAGCTATGTGTGCTTTCTATTATTGGAAAAGGTACACACGCACCTTCATGACATTTCGCCTTTACGAAGATAACAGGAATTTCACATTTTTAATAGCTTTTGAGGTATTGCCTAAATTTATATCCAGTTTCACCAATCTTTTACTTTTCGTCATGCCATGCAATGTTTGTCTTGATTGGAGTTGTCATTTATCTTTTTATCTCCTTATATGAATTTCCAGAATCGCAAATTGTGAAGATTACAATTTCAGTTAACTTGAAAAATTTTAATGTATTCCTGATGCTAAGTATTTTTTTTTCCACAGCATTTTCATAGATGGAGAAGTAATTAGAGACATCTGTTTGACTCAAGATCAGGGACATCTCTATGAATCAAGTAAAGGATAAGTCATGCTGTTCATATCGGAGGCAATTTCCTCAGTTTTATCAACATCTGTTCTTGCAGAGAACCATTTCTAAATTGTGCCAGACATTACCCTTAATATAGAAATATTAGGAAGTAAATAAACTTGTAATTTCCCATAAAATAAGTATAAAAATATTATGATTTTCTTTATTGTTCCTATGCACTTTTAGAATCCACAATAACTTCTATAGTAACCTTTTGCGTGAATTTGTTCATAGTATTTTAGGGCAGTCTTCGGATTGTAACATGTATAGTTTGTGGGGAGAAGTGTATTTTTTCATTACTAAAATTTTGCTGAAGACTGATGGCAACTGAAACACTAATATTGAACTCCTAGGTAAATTTTGTAGACCTATTTACAGTGTTATATTTCCTAATTTCTAGTACTGTATCTAAAGCTTTCTTATATTGCTGCTTATTTCAGTATTGAAAGCGCAATTACATTCTTAAACAAGATTAGCAAGAGTAAAATAACATTTTGTGTCTTTTAAGCCCCATTATCGGGGTGGACACCGTGACGGGTTTTGAGGCAGGATGCCCTTCCTTATGTCTCACGGTGGGCTCAATCTCCGACCTGTCATTTCTGGAGTATTCAAAACTAATATGGTCCCCTTGGCAAGATAAATATTCTTCATTATTTACATGCAGAGTAGAGCGATCTTTAGAGTATTTTCTCACCTCGACATTTTTCTTTTATATAGGAAAGATACTTTCCCTCATTTCGCTTAATTAGGAGCCTTGGAATCTTTACCCCTACGTATTTTTGACCCCCAATGGGGAGACACCATACAAGGGGGTACCTGAATCAAATCCGATTAATAATTAGGATCTGAACTTGTGGTTGTAGAGCAATTAAAAAGATATACAAATGGGATGCACAGCATGGAGAGAATCAGTTGAATGGGCGTGTAATTACCTAATTGTTCTTACGGGAAAGAGCCCAAGCTCTTAATTTATCATGGGGGGGGGGAGTCGAAGACCATAAACCAGCTAAATAAGAAAACCGTATCATATAAAATAGTACAACTCAGTATTGCAGTATTAATATTCCACTAGAATTAAATATATACTGTATTTCTGTCGCTACTATTTTTCTTTACGTTAGCAATGACAAAATGGAAGATTAAATGCTCATAGTTTATTTCTCTACTCTCAGTTTTCAGTTAGTCCATCAGTTATTGAAACCATTATTATTTCTGAGACTTAATATACAAATGGGATGGAGAGAATCAGTTGAATGGGCGTGTAATTACCTAATTGTGCTTACGGGAAAGAGCCCAAGCTCTTAATTTATCATGGGGGGGGGGGTAGAAGACCATAAACCAGCTAAATAAGAAAACCGTATCATATAAAATAGTACAACTCGGTATTGCAGTATTAGTATTCCACTAGAATTAAATATATACTGTATTTCTGTCGCTACTATTTTTCTTTACGTTAGCAATGACAAAATGGAAGATTAGATGCTCATAGTTTATTTCGCTACTCTCAGTTTTCAGTTAGTCCATCAGTTATTGAAACAACGTACTTATTGAAACCATTATTATTTCTGAGACTTAATACGTTTTAATATTAAAAATAGTTTTGATATTCGTATGGCAGCAAACTTGTTACTGTATACAGTATACAGGCATTCGAAAAAAAAAAAAGGTCGTTTAGCTTTGTAGGTTTCATTGAAGCTGCTCTTTGGTATCGGTCGGTTTCGGTTGTCTTGTTTGTAAACAATGGAATCTTCAATGGGTTAAACCCATTTCTTCTCTACGTAGAAACTTACTTCGAATTATCATAGGTAATTATTGAATATTCTTTCTCCATATTTTATGCGATTCTAACAGAATAGAGCTTTGGAAGAGTATTTTATTTACCTTATTGTTCTCGTGGGAAAGAACTATTGTAACTCCCCGTCTCCTGATATGTACACACTATTGCATCTAATTATAGACTTGGAATCGTAGGTAAATTTTAGGTATCCTGTTTTAAAATTACGTGATTTTAAATATGGAAACAAAATTTATTGTATTTACCGAACTTCTCGCACGTGAAAACTTTATGCTAGCTACCACGCCTCCAATGTAGAACCCATTTCTACGTCTAGGGATTTTATCCAACTGATTGTGTATGATCATTATACATTCTGTCTATAAGTTTTGCTGTTTTACAGAAGCATAGAATGAGAAAAGTATTGTGTATTTTCCAGTGGTGCCTATGGAAAAGAGCCCTATGCCAGTAAGCATTAATATAATGGCATATCGTTTGGCTAGGTAACTCAGGGTTAGAGAAATCCACTAAGGATTATAGCCTTGTTCATGTTCCTACTATATATGGTATTATTGCATTATAGGACCACCTCTGTTTTCCAGTTGAAATAAAGGTTTTCTGCTAGTTTTTTGATGTGTTTTAAGCGAATCTGACCTTCATTTGCTCCGGAAATTAGTCCTTCACTCTGAAAAATTAACCGTTAGTTAAAAATCACTGGGGAAAATTAACCGTTAGTTAAAATTCACTGGCTTTCTGGTAAGTGAAGAGTTGCTGTAGCCGCCCGTTACTCAGTTTCAAATCGCCCACTGAGTTAATGAAATAATGGGGTTAGGTTAATTTAGGTTAGGTTAGGTTAGTTCAAAACACATAAAAAACTAACCAAAAAAATTTATTTCAATTGGAAAATAGAGGCGGTCCTATAATGCAATTTTACCCTATATATTTATTGTTTGATTTGGTAATTCTGGTTTAATCAAATTTACATAATCAAATAACATGGTTCGTGAATTGTCTGGTTGGGCAGTTTAGGGATATACTGTACATAACATGCTTTCTTTGATTAACAACATTTTCCATGTATTTAGTCTGGTATGCAAATTATGCATTATGCTAGGGAAATTATCTCCAGTTAACAACCTTGTTTATGTAAGTAAATTTTAATTAATCTTTAGGTAAATACTAACTGTTGGTAGCAACTGGTATGTTTACCAAACACCCTGACTGACAACCTACATAGTTTAATGTGATCTCATGAATGGTGCCCATGATATTATTTTATTGCATAATTTTTTTTTATTATCGTTCTATTATCTGCATGGGGTTTTAAAGGTTTTATTATTATTATTATTATTATTATTATTATTATTATTATTATTATTATTATTACTTAAAGCGGGTTATTAAGCTAGTGCAATTTTACAATGTTTTTCGGAATTGCATATGTGATTATTCAGGGTTTTTATTACAGGTCAAAATGGGTAATATCTTTTCCAATGTCATGGGTTCCGGAGTGATAGGCTCCAGTGGCAGCAAGAGAAAAGTTGAGGAGGTAGAAAGTGATGAGGAAGATATGGTGGATTTTGATTCACTTCTTCACACTCCCAAAAAGTAAGTACAATAAATTATATAAGAAGAGGCATGGTGAAGGCAATATACCTCACTGTAACAGTCAGTGCCACTCATGCACTTTGTGTTCCAAAATTAATTATTCAGTTTGCACTGTTGCAGGAAAAGATTTTAAAAGAAGAATGACCACGCAAATATTCTATGTTTTCTATTAGGTAATATAGCACATGCAAGAGTAGCTTGGGAAAACCGTGTTTGGACTGAGGTAAAATTTATTTTCATTGTGATGATCTGTTATGTTTCCATTGCTATAAGAATTATGAAGTATAAGGACACTGTACTGAGGAAGTTTGAGGGAAGAGTGTAAGTTCTGGGAATTGCAGTGATACTTGAAGAAGTTTAGGGTTTTGGAAGTGCAGAAATTTTCATAGAAGAAGAGACTCTTTTGTAGCTGACTTAGAGCTGAAGCTAATTGGAAAGAATGTTGATAGAATGTTTAAGTTATCATGGATAAGAACAAGGATTTGATATTCAGTAGACAAGGATTTAGAAAAATTGAGTGTAAACTCGAATGGTGTGACTCTTATTGTAACATTTGGCTTAGATCTCATGGAATGATAGATTCAAATACAAATTCAAATTCAAGTGGTTTATTGCTATAAATATGCATCAAAGGGAGCGGATAGCATGCTGTTACACCCACCCGATTGACCTATAAGGTCTCACAAAAACTAGGATCTAAGTGTGAACAGCTTGTACTTCCTCTGGTTGGCAGGTATGACATTTGCATTAATCATATGGCAAGCTTGCATAGTAGCATCTAAAATATTAGGATTCCTAAATGCCTCAATATATGGGCAAGATCATAAATAATGTTGCAGTGAATGAGAATTTTGTGCATTACAAAGTTTAAAAGGTATTCCATCCCCACCATTTACAAACTGCCAGTAATACTTATAACCTAACCTTAACCGCATAACAAAGCTGTCCACTCTGGTGGATGCTCTACCATAAGATTTATTAGTGTTTTTCAAAAACTGTAACATAGTGTTGGATGCTCTCACTTCCATTATCTATAATATTCTGAATGTTTTCAAGGTCCCACTGTATCCTTTTTCTTGTCAGTACACCCTTAATTCTTCTTAAACTCATAGCAGCCTCAGAATCAATCATCCTTGTTTAATGCATCTTTGGCAAGCTTATCAGCTCGTTCATTGAGACATATGCCTGTGTGAGATGGTATCCACATAAATTCCACACTGTGATGGATATTTAATGGTTAGAGACTGATTAGAAATGTATAAAGAGAAAGTCAACAGACTGTAATATCTAAAGGGAGGCCTAGCCAGAAATAATGAGAAAAGATGAGTGAAGTTTGTTTAAGGGAGATATTGCACCCAGAAAAGGAAAATGTATGGTAGGTTAAGTTGGGATGAATTGTTGCTCAATGTTATTCAGTATAATAGAATAGGTCTTTTGGAGGTAGGAAGGGTTAAATCAGGAAATTTTGGTGCTTGCTGTAGAAGATACTGAGGCATAGGTATGACCTTGTTAGCTACTTACTGCTTGCAAGTAGTATAAGTGAATGAGCATAAGCAAGATGCCAGAAAGTATAATTACCTATTCATGGTAAGAATTACCTCGTAATCTTTATGAGATAAAGTAGGAAATATATATTGTTTCTCTTCGTGAATAATGTAATTCACAAACAGAAAAATGTCTTGCCTTTTGGTATTTGTTTCATTATAAGAGATGAAATGGTAATTGTAAGCATGTATGGTGTTCTCTTTTCACGTGTACATTAATTACCATAATTTTCATGAAACCTCTTTCAGACGAAAATTAGATTCCACATCTAAATACATCTACAAAACGTTATTTGAAGAAGGAAGAGCTTCAGATGTCACTGTTGTTGCTTTGGGAACTGAGTGGCACCTTCATAAAGTCTACCTTTGTCAGGTGTGTTTTGGTTTGCGTGCATATAATATTTGCAGTGAAAACTAATAAAACAAGAGAAATTTGTGTGGTTGACATGCTGTTAGGTAGTATGTAGATGTAATGTAGACATCATGGCACTTAAGCCATGTTTAAATAATTTTGAACTCAATATTTTTGCCTTAACATATGAGGCTGTTCAACTATTTGTATATTACATTCCTCGATGTATTGTTTAAAACTACTAAATTAATGTTTTATTGCTTCGTATTAAGGACATAATAAACCATTTTTTTTCTATCTTGACATGAGTTAGGAATGGACTCGGGTTCTTGGGTATGACACCTAATATCTGACCCATCTTATAGCAGCAGCTACCATGAAAATTCCAATTATAAAAGACTTGGTAAACCATTTTATTACTTTTTTCAGAGTCCATATTTCAGAAGTATGTTCTCAGGCAACTGGAGCGAAGCTAATCAAACCAGAATAAGCATTGAGATATTGGATGATAACATCAACATTGATGGTATGGAAGTATTCATTGGCAAATGTATTATTGTTAAATAGCTTTCATATAATTTATTTTCAAGTAAAGTTTAATAGTACTTTTCCGTTTTTTGTAAAATTTTTTGATAAGTTTATGGATGCCCAGAAATTGTTTTATTGCAGCGCTTCTTATACAACATTGTTAACATATAAAATTATTCTAAAAATTTCAGCACTTCGTCTTGCATTGGGTCAATTTTATAAAGACGACATCTCAGTAGAAGCTGCCCAGGTCATACCTCTCTTAGCTGCAGCTTTACTTTTGCAAATGGATCCTCTGATTGAGCAGTGCACTGGCATTATGATGGAAACCATCAACTTACAGGTACTGTATATACAACATTTATGTATTCTTGGGCCTCTTGACAGAATATCCTTACTCACATTAACTGTAAGTGACCCAAGTGGATGGGGGAGGGGAATTTGTGGGAACCCTTTATCCCCAAGGAGCTAAGAGGAGTGATCGAGGTACAGTATATTATTTTCTGGTGAATATGTGTGCTTTGACTTCGCTGCCCCCATTACTATGAGGTTAGTGATCAGTTTGAAGTTATATATATGTATGCTTTGTGGGTAGTAGGGAGAGAAGGAATACCGCACATGCATTCTCTGTTGTAAAAACCATCTAAAAGTGATAGGTGATTGTGGGGCTGGCAGTCCCATTCTCCCGGAAGTTTTTTCTATTCTTCCCACTGACTAGCTGTTGAAGGAAATTGAGGATGTGCTGAGTATGATAATGCGCTACAACTTCTTTCTCTTGATAGGCCACATTTCATGTCTAATTGAAACATGGTTTCATGTTTAATACTTGTTATAGATTTGCATTTTTGTTGAGTGATTTTTTTTTTTTTGTTGGATGTTCACCCTTGAGGGTGAGCGGACCTTCCACTTGTGGCCCGCAGGTGGGGTGAGATTTTCTTCGGAGTGTACGTGGTATTCGCTCTTGCTGGCGAATGGGCTTTCCTGTTGGTGAGGAGGTGGGGTGAATTCTTATTGGTGATGATCGGACTTTCCTAATTGGCCCGCAGGTGAGATTGTGCCAAACTGTAAAGATAACGGAGAGCATAAATATTCAGTTGTGAGTTATTAGTTTACATCAAACAACATAAATGAATTCCTGTTTTGGGGGAGAGAGAAAGTTATTGCATGGCTATCTTGGTGGAGGGTATTGTCTGATAATATTTGATAGACTGTTCATGTGGTTATTTGTTGCTAGTCTGATGATGGAGCTAGCAACCTGAAGGGCATTTGGGTCTTCGCTAGATGTTGCGGGGGCACCAGTTTTCCGTCGAATCTCTGAAAAAGAATCACATTCCAGGATGTAGTGTAGCAGTGGATGTGGTGAGGCTACCTGGCAAAAGGTGCATTCCTTGATGATATTCTCTACTATTTGCCAGGTGCACTTGTACCCGAGTCTCAGACGGTACACATTGACCTCAGTGCTTCGTCGAAGGCTCTTCGGCAGGGTGATACACCGAAGATCAGTGGTGGCTTTGTACCACCAGGTGGAGGGGGAGCCAATGTCTGTGCACAGGTTGTGTTTAGTTATTAAGGTGCTAAGGAGTGACTTGGTGGCTTTATTTTTAATCTGTTGCATCCCAGGAGACAGAGATATCTGGATTTCTGCTCTGAGAGTGGCTTGTTTGGCGGCTTGATCGGCTTCCTCATTTCCCTTGATGCCGACGTGGCTGGGAATCCAGGCAAGAGTGATGGCTTTTCCAAGGCTGGTTATCCTGTGGTAGTGGCTGAGGATGGTCGTGATGATGCGAATATTGTCTCTGAGGAGTGGCTTCTTGATGGCCTGTAAGGCGCCTTTAGAATCAGAGAGAATAAGGGCATGGTCAGCTTCTTGCTGGATGAAGCAGTCAAGGGCGTTGGCTATGGCCACAAGCTCCGTCTGGAGCGATGAGCAGGAGTTTGACAGTCTCCAGGATAGGACGTGGTTTCCAGTGATGAAGGCGGCGGCTGAGGCTCCAGTATCTTGGTTTACTGAACCGTCAGTGTAGTAGACTTGAGAGTTTGGCCTGCTCCAGCTCTGTATTTTGTCCTTATATATGTTTTTAAGGACAAGCGGGTTTACCAAGCTTTTGGGGTTGTCAGGGAGCTCGATCTTTATATCGAGTGGTTGGTCATTCCATGGGGGTGGGCATCTGTATTCAGGAAGCGGTGTGTCTTGTATCTTGGCTAGGATGCTCTCCCTGACTGGCAGTGCTTGCAGGCTAGTGCAGACCTTGGCTGCCCAGGTTCTAGGATGGTGGTTGGGCTGGCGATTGAGGGCTAGATGGAGATTTGTGCCAGCTAGGCATTTATGTTGGGCAGTGGTGGTTTTGGCCACAAGGAGGGTCAGTCTTTGTTGAGCTCTGAGTTTGAGTGGAATGAGTCCCGATTCCATCTGGAGGTTTTCTCTCTTGGTCCACATGGGGGCTCCTAGCATGGTACGTGTGGCGTTGTTTTGAATTACTTCTATTTTGTCCCACTGTCGGTCTTTTAGTAGCCAGAGTGTGGGACAAGCATAGTCAATGAGGCTGCGTATGGCTTGTACATAGAAGGTTCTGAGGACATTAAATGATGCACCATCGTAGAGGCCCGACATCCGACGAAGGATCGCTTGTCGCTGGCTGCACCTGTCGCGCAAGTATTGAATTTCTGGTCCAAAGGTTAGTCCTTGGTCGATGATTACACCCAGGTATTGGTGTTTGGTAACCCAGTCCACAGGTTCATTACCTATGACCAGATTAGTGTCTGGTCTCCACTGGTGGATGGGAAGGGCCTTGGTTTTGCGGGCATTGATTCTTACTCCAAGGGAGATGGAGGCTCGGTGAATCTTGGTGAGGCAGCGCTGTGTCTTGTTAGAGTTTCTGTGTCCTATTGTGACAAGGGCAAAGTCGTCCGCATAGTTGAAGAGTTTGGCTCCATGCGGTAGTGCGATGTGCATGAGTTTTTCCATGAGACAATTAAATAGGAAGGGGCTAAGGATTCCACCTTGGGGGGTCCCATTTTCGTGGTTTTTGTAGGTGGAGTAGTGCCCATCTACTTTGACTCGTGCACTACGATTTTGTAGACTCTGCTTGATCCACGAGAGAAGGTTACCTTTGATCTGCTTGGATACGAGAGCAGAGAGTATTGCCGGCACATTGGCTAGTTCAAAGGCCTTCTCTAGGTCTAGAAAAACGATGTAACCACGGCTGTTGTTGAGAAATGATAGCATGGAGGCTATGCATTCTGAGGTGCCTAAGCCAGGCTGGTAGGCAAACATGTTTTCTGGGAAGGGTGGGCATTTCCAGCGGACTCTGTTAAGTACCATCTTTTCTGCCGTCTTGCTCAGGCAGCTTAGGAGGGAGATGGGGCGAGGGTTGTCAGGGTCCTGTGGTTTTGGGATGGGCTGAATGTCTGCTCTGTTCCATGAGGCTGGTCTGATTCTTCGTGTGTATGTCAAATTGATCAGAGAGAGTAGAGCAAGCTCCCCTTGGGGCCCCATTTTTTGGATCATTGTGTATGTTATTCTGTCGGCACCTGGGGCTGTGTTCTTAGAGCTTTTGCTTACTCTTAGTAGCTCAGTCAGGGAGAATGGAGCATCTGTTTCATCTTCAGTGTTGATGGCCTCTTCTATTTCTTCCCATCTTGCAGTGGTGAGGTCCTGGAGTGTTGCTCTGGTGGTGATGGGGAGCTGGTTAGAGCTTGCTCTATCCGCGAATTTGATGGCGAGTTCTTCTGCTGCCCTGCTAGGATCCCTGTGGGGGGTGATTTTAGGAGGTTTTCCTTTAGCAAAGGAGTTGATGCTCCTCCACATCTGGCCCACAGAGGTGTGAGCATCTAGGTTGGAACACCACTCTAGCCATTTATTCCTCTTGATGTTGCGAGTCTCTTCATGGACATGTTGTTTGACTGCCTGGAGAGTGCGGTAGGAGTCTTCAGTGCGACGTTTCCTGTGCATTTTCCGAATGACGTTGAGCCGGTGATTGAGTTCTTTAACTCTGTCACAGTAATACCATCTGTCCCGATGAGTGGTGTGTTGTGGTTTGCAGAGGGGTATGGAGGAGTTTGCTGCAGCTTGCAGGGCATTGACTAGCTCGGCCTCTGCTTGGTCGATGTCTTCAGATGGTACGTAGGCTGAAAACCAATTGCTGAGGTGCTCCTGGAATCGGCCCCAGTCGGCCTTCTTGAAATTCCATCGAGGGGGAGGAGCAGGGATTTGGAAGATTTCAGGAATTGGCAGTGTGAGATGGATCCCATAGTGGTCGCTTGTGACCAGGGGATGAACTCTCCATGTGGCGTCCTGCTTTAGGGAATTGGAGACAAAGGTGAGGTCCAGTATTCCACCTCTGTCGTGTGTTGGCTCATGATTGTTGAGCAGGGAGACATCTTCTTGGTCATTCAGCAGGCTCATGATGTGTCTGCCTGCAGCACAGGGGCGCTCATACCTGAATCTTGGGTGGTGCGCGTTGAAGTCGCCTCCTATTACCAAGTCACGATGACTGGTTAGCCCGAAGAGGGTAGTCAGGTCTAAGCTACCTTTCCGTGGTCTGTAAATGTTATACAGGTCTATGCAGCTGCCTTGAAGTTGGATGTTAACAGCGAGGACGTCGACATCTTCGCCACAGCAGACCGGTCGGGTTATTTCCTTTGCTAATAGGTTTTTCCTGATGAAGGTGGCGCTGCCTCTGTTCTCCCCTGGAGACCAGTGCTGGTAGAATCCATTGTATCCTGAGATTTTTGGAGGGTGTTGCTCTGTGCACAGGGTTTCTTGAACCATGATGACATCAATGTTGTCAGTCTTGGCTATGCCTTCAAGATGTTGTACCTTGTGTCTGAGACCCTGGGCGTTCCAGTGTAGGATCCCTAGATTAGACATCTTGTTGATTTGAGGAGGTGGAGGTGGTAGGAGTGGTGGGTTGTTGAGGCTGCTGGTGGGTTCTGGAGACGAGGGCGTTGGCGACAACGGAGTGGGCTACTTCGACGACTTGATTGTAGGCATCTTGGGTGGTGGCTCTGGTATCGAGGAGTTGGACGGCTGCCTGTACGGCTTGAATGAGAAGGTTGGTGAGCTCGTTTACTGTGAAGAGGGTTTGCTGTTTGGAAGAGGAGGCAGAGGAAGGTGTCTGGATAGGCTGTTTAGGTATGGGGGTGTGGGAGTTTTGTCTAGGGTCCCATGACCTAGTGTGGTGAGTGGGTGTGTGTGTGGTCTGAGTGTTACGTGTGACTGCATTGTGTGTTTGGGTGTTGCGTGAGGTGGAGGTGTTGGTGTGAGTGTTGCGTGTGGGGTTGATGGGAGTGTGAGTGTTGTTTGGGGGGATGGTAGGAGTGTGAGTGTTGTGTGATGGGGTGGATGGAGTTGGTGTGGGGGTGGGAGCTGTAGGAGGTGTGATCTGTGTGTTAGGAGCTGGGTTGGTGTAGTGTGGTGGGTTTTGGTTGGGGAGGTTAGGTGTGAGTGGGGCAGGAGGGGGCATTTGCCAAGGATTGGAGGTGGGGGGAGGAGCTGGGGTGAAGTTGGGGGTGGTGTGATTGGTGACAGGGGCAGAAGGAGGGGTTCTTTGAGGAATCCTCTTCAGCCTTTCTGGGCAGCGGTTGTTCCATGCGTGATGGTTCCCTTTGCAGTTCGGGCACTTGGCAACTGTTGCTTCTTTTGCCTTGAATTTTGTAAGGCAGCGGTCGGTGGAGTGTTTCCCACTGCAGATTCCACATCTCTCTGGGAAATGGCAAGTATTCCTGTGGTGCCCAAATCTTTGGCACCGGAAACATCTTAGGGGTTCTGGGGTGTACTCTCTTATGTAGAACTTGCCCCAGATGCCGAGGTTTACTTGTGAAGGGGGTGGACCACAGATGTGGACCAGAACCTGCTTTGATGGAACGGTTTGGCCCTCTATTTTGGAGGAGCAACGTGAGGCAGCCGTAATGTACGTTTGCTTGGTCAGAAGGTCAACTGACCAAGCAACAGGGAAGCCAATGACTATGTATTTTCTTATTTTTAGTGCAGGGTTCAACTCTATCAAGTGTGGTGAGCCTAGGCTGCGGATCTTCTTTGCGGCTTCTGCTGAGGCTGGGTGGATAATGAAGTCACCCTGTACGTTAGGCTTTATTTTGCAGCCATGCTCGGTGAGTTGGTCTTCCAACTCTCTGATGAGGTCATATGCCTCTTTCATGGAAGGAGCCTCAACTTTGAACTTGGAAATGGGCTCTCTATCAGACTTCGGGGCTGGGGGGGGAACTGGGGCAGCAGCACTCTCATGGCTACTGTTAGAGGCTGTCCTTGCCCTCTTCTTTCCCACAACCGTCCACCCCTCTTGAGGGGGGTCGAGTTCCATTCCCCCCTCTGGGGGGGAAGCAAGAGAAGCGGCTGAGGCCATGACTAGCAACTAGTCATGGATATCACAGATTTCACTATTTATATGTTATTTGATTAATGCAGTATAGGGGTCTTATGGCTTGATCACTTCACTTAATTGCAACACTGCAACACTTAATCACTTATACAGTCTTCTATCTTTCTTCCCAACTCTCGTGGGAGAGGGAAGTGAAAACAGAGATTTGCTCAGGACACAATAATGTGTGTTCAATTAAACAAGAAAAAACACAAGCACAAGAAAACAACAAAATAAAGCAATCTTTCTGTTTCTCTCTTTGGCTCTCGTGAGAGAGGAAGAAAAGAAAACAGATATACTTAGGTTATATATTCTTGTGAAGACTTCCCCCTCAGGTCAGGGATGGAGTGGAGGAGGTGAAGTTCACTTTGTTGGTAGGAAGAGGCTTCAACTACCTATCACAATAGATATAAAAACAAATTAGAAACCTGAACACTTTCTATTTTCCTTTTCTTCCCGACTCTTATAAAAGAGAGAGAAGGGCAGGAAAAATTATTTGGGGTATATCACACACACAGTCACTTGTTTTCACTAAAACAAAAATCGGGAACACAAAACAAAACAAAACAAAAGCAGTCTTTGCTTCTTTTTCTGGCTCTCGTGAGAGAGGAGGAAAAGAGGACAGAGATACTTATGCAGGTCCTATCACTACTGGAGCTGGAACCAGACTGT